>VXBL01003623.1:248302-266397 GCA_013400195.1 Aramus guarauna
AAAAAAAAAAAAAAAATTACATTTGGTATTGCTGAAGACTTCTAGTATTTTTATCCAGACAAGCACAAATTCAACAGGTAAAATACTGAGGTAAACTCTGAGGTAAACTAACCTCTTGACTCAGTCCTTTCTCCAGGCACATATGCTTCTACTGACATAATGAAAACTGCAAGCAAAACTAAGCTCCATTTTTATCTTGGTGTCCAAAAGCCTTCATATATGTGTGTATAAAAATATACACTAACAGACCTTAGTATGAACTCACGTAGCCCATATGTTCAGTAAGCAACACATTTTGATTTCATTTCAGCTTATTAAGCACAAGGTACAATTTTAGCCCTGAAGCAGTCTGAATCCCAAAAGGGTTTGGTTGTTGGTGTTTGGGGTTTTTTTGTTTTTGTTTTTTGTTTGGGTTTTTATTTTATTTTATTTTATTTTATTTTATTTTATTTTATTTTATTTTTTCCTGAAAAAGAAACACAGAAGAAAATGGATGAAAGTTTTCTTGTTAATTAAATCTTTGACCTATTTCCATCCTGCACTCACCCTCCTCCGAAGGAAAAAAACTACTGATGGCAAAAGATACTGGTAGGACAACAGAGATCCACAATTTTGATTTGGAAAAGCATGATTTTATTATACCTGTCAAAGCTGACAGAAATGTTACCCATATTTCTTAAAATAAGCTTAAAAGGAATATTGTAAACACTTCCCTTTCCCTTAGACAGCTCTGGACTGATGGTAGAAGGGAATCAGAATATGGAAGAGTTGACAGGCAAAAATAGCCAATATGCTTTCTTAAAATAAAACAAGTGCAAATAGTGTCAAAGAATGAATTAGATCATTCCTTTATCTGTTGTCATAAATAATGGTATGGTATAGTTAACATATCTCTCTAATATCAATCTTGGCAAGATTAGTTTATTAAGACCTCAGTACAATGCACTAAGTTTCTGTGTGTAGGCAAGTGAATAACCTGCAGAACATTATGACTTTCACTCACTACTTAGTTGGGCTGTCATTGAATGCCATATTCCATTTATCCCTCCCTAAGCAGCCCATCTGCAATGTCATCACTTTTACCATCAACTCACATAAAACTAAAGACAATGGAATGCACAATGATTTGTTAAATATGTCCTATAAGCAGATATTACTGTGCCATCATTGTGCAGGTACTCCACATTACTCATGCAGCATGTTTATAAATTACACTGTCATCATGAACTTCTTTCATGCACTTTGTTTCTCCTTGCTGTCTTAAAATACACATTGGTTATCAGTCAAAGCTGTAGGAAATATCCTGCAAGGTCATTCAGTGCAAAACAGATGTTCATATAATTTATGGAGATAAACATGTGCTTGTGCTTTATTAGACTAAATATGAGGTAATAAATTAAAGGAAATATTATCTTGCAGGGGGTTAATCAACCTGACTATAAGCTGTGTAATTTATTTTACCACTCAGGATTTTAAATGTCTTGGTTTTGGTAAGTTGTTCTTCTAACACACACAAAATTAGTGTGGCCGCAACAATATTTTATAAATACATCTATGTATAAATATATTTGTAATGAAAAGCAAGTGTTACAGTAACTGTGATTATCCATCAGGACATTAACACGAGCAATTTGCTGATGATCTTTCATGTGTAATATTGAAAAAGCAAATTTTCATTGCCATTTCCTACGCTGTGTTTTATGGAAAGTTTATTCCTGAAGTAAGCAGTAAAACCATGATAAAATTCAGAATAGGTTTAACCTTTAGGTTGTAATACTTCATTTCCCCTTCCTCTTAAAGAAATCAATCTCAAAGAGCTGTATTATTTAGAAAATTGCTCTATTCCCATTAACGTTTGTTATAGAAATCTTCTCAACCAACCTAGAATACACACAATCCCAACAGTCACTGAAGAATCATTTGTACTATTAAATGAGAGGTGTTACTCAGTTTCCCCAAACGAGGCTGAGATATGAAGCTTCTCCCCATCTCTGTAACAAAATTGTCTGGTGGCATTATTTCAAAATCAGTAAGAAATTGCTGTTTATTTTGAATTTTTTTGAAAGAGGTTGTGATTTGAACTCCAGTGCTTGACAATGCATGCATTAGTCAAGCGGAGGAAGGACAGGCTTATGGCTGATGTTCCCTCAGTCACTCTAGTTTAATGAGAAGGACATTTGATATGAAGCTTCCAATATAAAACACCCTTGTGTTGCAGCACAGTACTACAAAGATTGCACGGGTGCAGTTCTGCCATTTCTTTCCTGCTGTAAGGTAGCATATGCCAGGTACTGCCGGTTACCCTGCTTCCTCGTAGCACAAGGAGAAACTGTACACTGTGAATGCAACTACACTGGAACAAGTGCACACACGTGTCTGTACACGCACGGTTGCTTAAAATGTTCAACGCTTATTTGTCAATGACTTATATGTGCTGCACCAAATATGTCAAGGCAGAAACCATAACAGCAAACTATACACTCACCATACAAGACCTGATATATCCTTCTAACAGATGAGAGTCCTGTTTCTTATTTGTATGTAGAAGTTAAGCTCTTCATCTCTGAATTAAATTAGAATTTGACTTATGGAGTAAAGGGCATTGGCTAGATTTATCTAGGATATAAGAGATAGCTCCAAGCAAAAATCACAGTTCACCAGAAGTGAATACAGAGGACTTTTGACAAACTCCAAAGAAACGCCTTCATCAGTTCTTTTAATTCCTAGTATAACATAAAAATTCTTTCAGGAGAGTTTGTTCAGTCTTAAGTTTTTGATGTGGGCCTGTACTGTTTAAATGAACCCCAAGTATTTGAGTGATGGAATTAAAACCTAACTAATGTATAAATCAGATCTTTCAAGATGACTTCTGTCTCTGTAAAGACAGCAGCTCCTTATGAATTCCTGTGGGCGTTTCAAATGCAGCCTTTCTCTCCTTTGCTGCCCTACCAAAAGAAATGGTGATATTCAACATATAAAACTAGCCGAGTGGCTTGCTGATTCTTACCACCTTTTTCAAAAGCAAGACACTATGTTTTATGAAAATACACCCATGATACAAAGATTTCACTCAAGGATTCATTTGTCAAGTGGAATTACAACCTATTCCTGCTTCCTCTGTCACTTTTTATTGAATCACAAGGTATACAAACAAAATTACTTTTTCGCCATTTAAAGCTAAGGACACACAACAAAGGGATTTTCTATGATGTTTGTGGCCAGTTTGCTTCCACTCTTTTTAGGGATGTAGTTACAACAAGCGAAAACTCTCTCTCACTTTCTGTGTATGGAGAAGCAAATTCAAGTTGTGATGTATGTGGCAGCTGAAACCGAGTTTTATAGCTTGTTTATACCAGTTAGGTGAGCCCCTCAAAGTCATTCATTATACACATAGAAACCTGGTACAGTTGACAGGTCCTTCTTATAGAATACAAGGTTGGAAAAGTAGAGATGACAGTGTAAGGAGAGCATGTAGCCATGTAGAGTCTACTTCAGTTTCTACTTGTCCATTAAGGAGACACATATCCACTCTCATTCACTTTGAGGCTTTTCTGTATACAGTGCACGTCTGCCTTCAGTATTAGGAAGAATTTATTTTCACCTCTGTCCTGTCTAAAATACCTAGGAGAATCTTTGCCAGAAGTATAAAACATTTGTTTTACATGATAGATTATGATTGGGCATATTCAAAATGCTGTCAAGAAGCTGGAAAGTATTATATTCATAGACATGCCAAGTTTCATTCATTTTCAATGATTCTTTCTCTATTTTACTGACACTTTTGGATCATTTGGAGCAATTTGGGGAGGCTCTGTTGAGAACTAGCATCTTTTTAATGTTATCTGGACTATTTCTGCTAAAGGCTCATTTTAATGTCTCTCATAATTTGTTTCTGGTTTCTAAATATATGTTGACTAGTTTTCCAGTAGGCTCCTTTTTTATTGTGTCCTGCACAGGTGACAGGAAAGATGAAGAACATATACACAGACACAGAGTAAAAACAGATATCTGTATTAAAAAGATAATTTAATTTGGATACTACACAAGTCTACCAAAATCTAGAGATTTTCTTCAGCAATGGCAGGCAAGAAACATTCTTCCTATCTTACCGAGCATTTGAGATCCTGAACAGATATCTAAAATCAGAAGGAAAAACAGTGATTACAAAAGGGGAGAGAAAACCCATCTACCAGATGAACATTATTATATGATGCAGATATTATAATGACTTTTCACTATCTTCCATTAAAAGAAAAAAAAAATCATATTTTCTTAGATTAAATGTTCTCTGGAGATGGTTAGTTTCCTCTTTCTTTTTGAATATGAAGCTAATTTTTTCCCTTAAAAAAAGAAGAAAAAAAAAAAAAAAGAGAATACAAATGTTGGTGGAGGAAACTAAGAGAGTGTATCACTTTGCAAAGGCTTCTCTCTCTGGACTCTTGGGAAGACCTTGCCAGTACATTCTATATTCTCAGTGGTACCAGTACCATATATGAAAGTGCTGATCTTAAACTTTATTTGCATATAAGTGCTATTCTAGAGCTTCAATTACTGAACTTGCTTTAAAAATCTGGCTTTCTGGTGAGTAGCCAATATTTTTGACAGTTGATGCCCTACTGTCTATTAGCTTTTCTACTTCCACAGCCCTTACAGGTAAAAGACAAAGATTGTGTTTGAAGCACTGGCATGATATGTAATGCCAACATCACAAAGGGCGCAATATTGCCCATAAATCATTGCCTGAGTAGTAAACCTTTAAGAAGAAAAACACACTTTTTATTGTTTTGATATTCTCATAATCATTTCATAAATGATAAATGATCCTTACAGAACACTTTAAGGCAAAGTTGGGCTATATTCAGCTTTACTTTGTATGTACTCACAGTGAAGACACAGGCAAAACAAAGCTTTGCTTCCGTAGTGGAAACAAAGCTGAAGTATTTATTCAAGTGATAAGGTTTTTCTTGATATGTGGACAAGCAGACAAGATAGAGCTTGTTTGGTTCCTTTGCCAAAAATTTTAAGTGCTTCATCCAGCAAAAATACACCTTCAATATACTGCATCTTTCATTTCTGTGCCAGCTAAATTTTCCAGGTTTGAACTCAAAAAAAATTGTGTTGTTTAATATGATTGATATTTCAAGAACTACTAACAGTAATGTTAAAAAATAAAGTACTATGTGCCACATGTAACAGTAAAAATTGCTGGTTTTCTTTTGATTAAAAAAATCATAGAATCATAAATGATTTAAGTTGGAACAGACCTTTGAGATCATTAAGTCCAACCATTAATAGCATCACAAAAGTTGCTATAGCGCCCAAGTAAGATATTTTGGAAAGAGATTTAAATGGATTTTATGCTTAGTTGTGGCTGAAGAATATAAAATTCAGCACTCTAAGGTATCATGCTTCTGGTTTGCTCTACTCCTCAGCAAGTCAAATATTCATTATTTTGCTTTTTACTCAGAACTGTAGGATTAAATCAGCAACCCACCGTATTCAAAATCATCAAAGCTCAATATGCTCATTTTGAAAAATGAGAGACATTAACGTAAATTGCCTTTGATGTCAATGTAAGAAATGTTAGAGTTGATAAATGCTTATGTAGCTGATTAATTATGTCTCAGCTGAACCTACGTGTGGTCAAGGACTAAGACCTGAAGAAAGACATGATATTCCTTTCTGTCTGTTGTTCCACTGATCAGCAGTGATTAAACTATGTGAACTGACTGAAATATCTGTATTACTTATTATCCACCTAAAATAAGCTGAGCACATAGTTTCTAAACCATTATTTCAATTTTTAATTATAACCTATTGCTCCTTTCGGGCAAAGAGCATAAAACACAGTGAGTAAACACACTAGAATATTCTGTAATGTTTTGAATTACTTATAAACACCAGCTGTTGCTGAGAAAGTTTCCTTTATTCTATATCAAGTGAGATAAAATACTTGTTAAAAAGTACAATCATAAATCCAGACTGTTGTATTTTTTCTGCTTTTTGTGGTAAGTGGAGCATCCCATATGATCAATAGACAAGAATATTGAGGGGATGTGACTTTGCATTATGGCATGGCAGTAGGGCCCAGTTTGCTAACTGGCATTGTTGGTCTGTGGGACTAGCTGGTGATATTGATTTTGATAATGTGAATCTGTAATTAAAATTAACATTAATATGCAGGTCAAATGAGTCAGTCATCACTGTCCTTATGTCACTGTTTTGGTTTAAGTTTTTTAACCTTATTGAAAAAAGATTTTTTTTTTTTTTTAAATAGAAATATCACCATCATTAGTTGCAGTTCTCAAACTGAACAGATATATCCTTCACTGCCCTAAAACCCTCTCAACCTATGACCCTATCAGTACACAACACAATCCAAAATGTATTTGACAGATGGCAAAGGTGTGAGAGAACTTCTCTTTATTGTATACACAAAAGATTCAGGGTTTATAATGATTTCCAAGAATAAGATTTGTTCTTAAATAATTTTTCATCACAGAAAATTAAATACATTTATTTCCCTGTGTATAAAAACAGGGACTGCCATCAAAGAGACCCAAAATTATTCTCAGAAAAAGAGAGTAATTCCACTCTTTCCTTCTCTTCAAAAAATAATGCTATTGCCATCCTTTGTCTGTAGAATTATCTCATGTGTTTCTAGCTTATAGTTCTCTATTCCTCTCAGATGTCATTTGTCTCCAAAAAGAGGTGGATCAGAGATTTGGGAGCTCAAAAGCACAGTTCAGAATACTTCTTTCACAAGACAGGCTAACAGAATGATGAGATAAAGGCAGTTGATATGTAGCATATGAGGGGGTGTTATGATAATTTTGGAGACTTGTATTACTGTTCATAAGGCAAATTCAACAATTGTAGATGTATATATGTAATTGATGCATAAAAAGTGAAATTTCTACTCATTAATCATAGAGAAGTCTATGCAGCATAATGCAACACAAACTATTTCTAGGTAAATTGGTAGGCCTGTCAGGCACAGAAGCAACATTAGTTGTATTAATTAGTCCAGGCTGAGCTACAGTCATGCAGTTCTAGGACAGAAGTTAAACCTATCATTAGTCTGGGAATTAATTCAATTTTAAAAATGTGTGGATACTGTGAAAGCATCTCCTTAGGTTATCAATGAAGGATGTTAGACAAATCATTTTAGTTAAGAACTAAAGATATATTATTTGACAAACTAGAAGTTAACTTTCAAATAAATCAATTACTAGACATATTTCCTTCTGAAATTCTTGTCACAAAGAAAAAGTTATTTATTTCTTAAATAATTCAGTGAATAATTTGCTGTCTGTGATTGTAGATTGCATAATATTCAGATGACTGTTACAAATAAATTACATTAATTATGTTTGCCTAAGGTGTTAGCTTTAACTTCTTAGAGTATTGATTTCCTTTTGGTATAGAGCAGAGAAGATTCTTTTAAGAGAAGAGGAACAACTAGTAAGTATGCCAACTTTCTATCAGTTCCTAGCTTGCCACTCACTAACAACAGTCAGACAATATCAAAAGTTGAACCATTGCTTTCTCAGAAGCACTAGAAAGACAATTCTATACCAAACTCTTATATTGTATCATCTACCGATTCTGATTATTTTACATGAGACTTCTGTTCAAAGCTTAGCCAACCATCAAATTATCCCTTTGTGACCCAATGCATGGCCTTCTGCTGCTGCCTCTCTTTATTTTCAGACTGTTAGGGTTTTACTCCTCCCCCGTGTAACCCAAAGTTCAAATTAAATCCAAAGACTTGTGGTCCCTTCCTCCAGACATGAGAACTTTTGCTACTGCAGCTCATTAGTTCTTGGCAGTTAAAAAGGAAATAATGGCATGGAATGAAATTTAAGCCCCTGCCCTGCTGTGCATTCCAGTCCAGCTCTCTTTTGGCAAGTAAAGTCCACACCTAAATAATCTCTGCTTTCCATTTTTACCTCCTCTTTATCACATCTCAGAATTCTCTTACGGTCTGGAGCTTTGAGCTTTCCTGTATTTTCCCAAGCTGTAGCTGATGAGTATTGCCAAGGCAGTCGGTACCCTTTCTGTTTCAGTCTGTGCCAGACGTTCTCATTCATTCCCTTGTAGGTGGACCCTATTCTAACTTTCTTTTGCTGCTACAGACACAGGTCTATATAACTCTCAGAACAGAACCATAACTTAACAGTATTACATGTGGATTTCATAAACAGTGGCTGAAGAATTTGTTTAGGTTAGCAGGCAGTAATTTTGCCACCTAAATTAGTAATGAAATAGTCACACAAAAACTGTGAGGAAGAAAAAGTGCCTCTAAGAGTAGGATATTATGCTACTTTGTAGGTATAGATTTCATGACCACGGTCACATTCTTTGTATAAGCTGAGCTGCGCAACTGCATTCTACCAGGAGACTAACAGAAAAGATGTTTTGCTTTAATACTACTATGCTGCATGCAATATGTAGCACATTCATTTTATGTACAAAACAGGAACATTTTTTGTAAAGGGTGTATTATAATGAACTTTGGCATCTAAATATCACTGTCAAAACACTGGGACTATGTTATCTTGTAAGTTCATCCCCAGAAAAGCAGACAGAACTGGTTTTGCCCTGTGAATATTAAGATTCCAAACAATATCTTCAGCCTTGTTTAGCGTTCCTTTTATGACATGTTTATTTCTCCAAATCTGTTTGCCGTAACCTCTTATGACGGCCTGGATCTCAGCCCTGTACTTGCAGAATGACCTCTGCTGCTGCTGTGGGAACTGATTGGCAGGTTATCCCATGCAAGCAACCTGGCACCAATGTCCTGCTCGGGACTGAGCTCAACAGAGCTGGCCCTGGCCTGGTAGCTGAAAATTGTTCAAAAGTTGAATTGCTGGGCTGGGAAGAAATAATAATGATAGAGACAGTTACTACCAACTCTGTGAAAGACTTATTCTGGTCTGTTTATTAGTATCATAAGGAGCATCACTATGAATTTTTACCAAGGACCTTGGAGAAACTTCTAATATATAGTGACATCTAAGTTTTATAGCTGTAGCAAAGTGCAGTCTTTAAGACAATACAAGGTGATGACAAAACATTAATGTTAGTGAGTAATATATTTTATAATAGGTCTAAAAGATTTTTGACATCAAATAATAGTTCTAGCTAGTGATACCATCAAGACACAATGCCTCTAACTACCCTTCATAAAGGAGAAAATTGCTTGCATCATTTCACTGATGATATTAAATCTGATTTGTTTGTCAAATATGTGGAAGACCTTCAGCATTTGGCAGCTAATAGTAAGGATTAACATTCTAGAATGGTTGCTGGAATGGCTGAGAACACAACAAAAAAAACCCTTTCGTAATTAGACATCTAAGTGAAAAAGCTTGCTTGGCAGAAATCCAGTGCACATATATTAATGTAAATAGCCATTACAGCAACTTTCTTTATTGCTGTTCTCATGAGATCCAACAACACAAATAACAAAGATGTGCCAACTGTTCTCTACTGGGATAATCTATTAGAGCCAGAAAAATAATGCATTAGATGCCATTGTTACCACAAAAGCTCTACTATATATAAAAATAAAATGCATTTGTATTTTACTTTTAAACCATAACAGTCTTTTGTGCTGCTATTAACTTTTCCAGTCTATGACTGATAGTGTCATTCCCTGGATTTAATAAAGTGTGCCAAGCAGAATAGCAACAGAAGCATCACTAGGAGTATGCCCTGTTGGAGAAGGACCAGGAGGAAGGGGTAAAGTTTAGGTTTTACCTTTTTTGAGACACAAAGGTAATTTAAGTAACTTACATTGGCACCCTTCCAAATATTACCCAAAATTATTACTAAATTGTATTTTTAATAATCTTAGGAAAAAGATAAAGAATACTAAAAAGTGTCCAAAACCACATCTAATTAGCTGATCCTGTCCCTATTCTGAAGTAAATGATTACAGATAATCTCTGCTCTCAACTCTTGAAACCTTACTGCACTACAAAAAGAAGGAACTTGACTACGCATCTAGGAGATATTTGTCTTCGTGCTTCCTCCCTTCTTTTACCCCTCTAGGAAACTGGTATTAGGGAAAGACTATCCATGCATTTCTAAGAAATATTTATGCTCAGATCAGAACATTAAAAGAAAAAGCTTGCTTTGCCTTTATCTTTGCTAGATGTTTACAAATAGTTAATGACTTAGAACTACTAGCCCTACACTCTTAGATGTACACTTTTGTAATTAAGTGCATTAAGATACAATTTATCATAAATGTATTTCTTATAAAGGTTTTTATAAAATCAATAAGTAAGGAGATCTATTTCACTTTCTTTCTTTGACAGAGTTTCACTTGAGAAGCAACCTCTATTATTCTTAATACAAGGCAAATTTTAAAAAACAAAACCAAACAAACAAAACAGTAACTTAAAGTTGATTTAGAAAGTAAGTGTTAGATTTCTGGAGCTTATCAACCCCAATTATCCACTACATCTTTTACATGTCTTGGCACCTGTTTTTTACAGAAATTCTATATTGGAATGGGAGTATTATACAATATCAGGCCTGAAGGTTAATAAGCACTGTATAAAGATTGAATCAATGTGTTTGTTGAGGGAGGTTTTTATTTATCAGTCTATCTCATTTATAAATACTTCACTATATAGGCAATGAAATCTCCTACAAAGTATTCTTTCATTTTGGAGTTGGGGAGCTGTCTAAACAGCATATCATAATTCACGTGATGCTCTAAACCACACAAAATAAAACCAGGAACTCAGTCTTCCAAGATTAATTTTTACTTCTTATGCTTTAGAGTAGCTAGATGACTATAAATCTATAGCTTGGTGATCTGGATTGCAAAGCCAGGCTTTCTGCTCACTGCACACACGAATGCCAGATAAGAAATGAGCTGGTGTCAGGCAGCAATCAGAAAAGAGTATTTTGGGAAAAAGCATAGAAGCTCCACTATTCCTCTTCCCTTTTTTTCAGGTTTCGTAGCCATCATTTCCCCATAGAGATATCTTAAGTTGTCATTTCCCCATAGAGCTTAACCACTGAGAGAAGAAACAAGTTCTCTTAGCCTTTGCCTCTTTATCTTGATACCAAAAAGAAACCCTATTACTGAAACTCTGTGACAATGGGTATTCGTTGCAAAATGGAGTTCTTAGTTTATCATCAGAGACAGCTTAGAAAACAAGGAGCAAGACGGGGTTGGGCATCTGGTGACAACAGAGGGGCAGATGGGGCCAGGATCATGATTAGAAAATTTGGCAAAGATATTTAATTTTGTGTTTATTTGCTTTAAATACCTCAACCCAGAACTGTGTTGAAGTGAGCATCTGGGAGGAGACAGATGGGGTAGGGTGAAAGGTACAGCTGCCAAAACCTTCGGAAACAATAGAGTAACTTCTAGAGAGACTGTTTGAAAGAGGAATTCTGAGGAAAAAATGTGAGGAAAAATACAATGCAGCAAGTCATGTAGAAATACAGAGAGGAGAAATGTGAAGTTTAAGATTTGCTCTGCTGAAATGTGAGCTGTGTTGCTCCTGCCATTTAGACTGTGCAAAGCTCACATTGCAAACTGTCCTCTGTGTGAGGAGATTAAATATTGCATCTCTGCTCACCGCTTAAATCAAAGTGAGCTCTTGAATGGTCAGGAGTGTCTGAAACGCTAGGATTAAATTCTTTTGCACAAACAGCATTTAAGTAAACCTTACAAAATCAAGCCATGTCAACAGCACAGACTGAGAGAATTCCATAAATTATATATTACAAAGTGGTAGTTAGGGAAGTCTTCTAAACGTGAGAGATTTACATTCAGGTAAAGGAATACAAAACCCAGTATCCCATATTCTTTGATAATGTTTTAAACCAAGAACTGTTGATTGAAACAGGGAATACGGCCATTTTGCAGACTGGCAAATTTAAACATTGTTTATGAGGCTTCAGTTGATTTTTTTTTAACCTGTATCTTTTGTTTCGGTGTTGTCAACCTCCCCTCTCCCCGTGCCCCTCCCACCACCCAAATTTTAGAAAATAAAATTATTCAAATGATTCGCTGGGGGGTGGAGAGGGGGAGGGGAACTAATAGTTTTCTGAATATTATCTAGCAGCAAAGAAAAAAATCTCTCAGAGAAGTCATAAGGCTGTAATAGTTGCAACCTTTATTTACCGGGGAATACAATGCTAGCCGATAAACTGGTCTGGCTGAGTTTGGGTGCTTGAGGTAAAGGTAGCCAAAAGATATTTTTCCAACATCTTCCATAGTAGTTACTCTAATTCCTGGTAGAAGAGAACAGAACTTCTCTCCAGGACAGAGCACCACAAGCAACACAACAGTGAAAACCTGATATAAATGAGTTTGCATGGTAATGTCTTTACGATACAGAAATGTGCAAAGGAGGATCCCTTTGGATCATCTGAGCATATATTTAGTCATTCTTTTACGTACGTAATCCTACCCCATGTAAATTTATGCTTCAAGCAAGGAAGAACTGTTAAGGTACGATGCTAGGGTTACCAGGGTTTCAGCCACTACAGTCACAGGAGCCCCAGGGATTGTGCAGTTGGGTTGGTGTTAAACCAAATACTAGTCAGTCCATGCATAGCATCATCTGCCTCTGCTTTCCATCCTCGAAACTGCTGGAATAACAGGAATTATGTACATGAGCTACAAGATTTTTTTTAATGGTACACTTCAAGAAACTTATTTCTCTCTAAATACTGACAGGATTGGCATAACTGTAGGCATCAGTAGGAATATGAAGGTAACATAGCCAGAAGAAACAAATTAGCCACTCCATGGCACAGCACATCTGTAGATCAGTAATATAAATTTATTCAGAAACAAACCCCACATTTTTCAGCAAGTATGTTGCTTATTGAGCAATTAATAGTTGAAGAATATTAAACTGAGAGCATTTCACAAATAGAAGTTAGAACAGATTGAAATTCTTATTTATTTAAAACATAGTATTTCAGCTTGTCTGCTCTCATGTGATTTAAGAACTAAAACTAAGAATAAACAACAGGAGAACACTTAATTTTGAATGACTGATGCATACCTATCCACAGCCTGACACCTCTATTCATAGTTACATTTGATTTTTACAGAGGAATAGATTTTTCTATTGTATTATACTTACTGAAGGTAAGCCAATTTTCTACTTTTTTTTTTTTAATACTGTCTGCTAGGCTGTTGTAATAATTTAATAGCTTATATTACCTCGTACTCTTCTTTTCCTATAATCTTTAGCTAGATGTTTTAAAGGTCAATGTTTAGTTAGCTAAAACAACTACTTTAAACTAGAGTTTGTCAGAAACCTTTTCTCTCCTATTGGAATTCCATCTCAGCTAAGACAAATACAAATTCCATTTTTGGTGACTTTCACAGAGAAAGTTTTCATGGGACAGAAATTGAAAAAAAAAAAGTTCTGAAATATTATAAATGCACATCTATTGAGTCTAAGCATTTTGATGTTTTGTAAATCAATCTTTTCCCCCCACTCCCCCACCCGACATAAAAGCAACATCTTTCAATGGCGTTAAAAATCGTCACCACATAACATTCTATGCATTCTGAGAAGAGTTCATGTCAGGATATGTAAGATATATGGAAGAAGTGGAATCATCAGTTCAAATCTTAGAAGGAATATATTTGTAACATGGCTTAATGTTGCTCACTATTGACATGAGCTGGAGTCAAACACTTCAGGACATTTCAACAGATCATTTTACTTATGTGAATTGACTGTGTGAATGAGCTGGAAATTAGTGCTTTTTTAAAAATTGTTTTCTCAATTGAAGATTTTAACGAAAAAATTTCATTTTTCCAGGGAAAACATTAAAGTATAGACAGTCTGCTTTTTTTCAGAACTGTTTTCAACAGACAATTCTTCAGTCTTCACCCTTAAAATATTTGTATATGCTCTTCTGGAGAACAATTTTACAGAATTTTGCACTGGTGCTATTTGGGATTTGGAGTTCTAAGACTTAATTTTCTTCTCAGAGATCCAAATTGAAAAAGTCACTATCCTTCTTTTATGTTGTTCAGATTGGTTATGTGCAGACAACCAACATCTTTGAAACAAAAGTTACTGAAGTATTAAATAGCAGCTTACAGACTGATATAAAATTGGAGGTTTTTTATTTATTGTTAAAACTCACCTAACCGCCTAAGGTGTTGCAATATTTATCATCAGAATACATATAGTTACAGCTTAAGAAATCATATATAGGTATCAATTTGGCTGCAATGTAAGACCATTTTATTTAAACACAGCCTTTGTTTTATTTAAACATAGCCTTTATGTTTTCAATAAAATAGGTAACTAAGCATAAATTGAGATATACTATACTGTAAAAATTACTTATTTAGAATTTGACCGAATGCACAGTTCTGTAAAAAACATATTAGATCTTGTATTCACAATTTCCAAGTTTTCATTTTGAAGTTTTAACATTATAGATACCATAACAAAGGTCCAGATATATATTAGGCTAAGATTTAAGCTATTTATATATTTTAAATATTCCTTTCCATTAAAATTTTGTAACATAAAAATTGGTTTAAAGTTTATCTAGCATGAAGTCAAGTTTCAGAGGGCATTAAAACACACCATAGAATAATGAGAACTTCTCTTACCTTTCCTGTTCCTCTAATGGATTCTCAATCTTCTAAGTGTGGTCATCCTCAAATTTAACAACATATTAATAGTTTTCAAGGGACTACTCAATTAAGTCCAACTTCTGAATGTAACTCTATAGAGATGTTTGTTCCAGACTTTTCTGGCATTTGGAAACAATCTTGGAATTTCCAGGCTGCATTTATTTGCAATGAGGTCATCCTCATTTGTTCTTACACCAGTGTTACCGTTAAACACAACTTCTCATACCTCCAGTTTTCCCATGCTCTTTATATTCATAGAGGGTAATCAGGTACGTCTAAGTCTTTGTTTTCCTGGGTAAGACATGCTCATGTATGGGTTGCCTGTACTGTTGCACAAAGCAAAGGTGATCAAGTTACAGCACAGCCTGGCAGCCTCCTGAACAGTCGGGCTGAATAGGCTAGTGCTAGGCACAGCCCGTGATCCCCAGCTCCAAAGGCACATCAGCACAGGCACCGTATTGGGTGGACACAACGAGACTGGTGTACATCTGACCAGCTGTTGTGCCTTTGACACTGCTTCCTCACCCTGCCAGGTCTTGTACCCGCACGGATGGCTCTTGTACGCAACACCGAAGATGAGGACCCACCAATCTGGTCCCTGTACAAGTCTAGTTTGAAACTCTGAATGCACTGAAACCACTGTTGTTAATGTCAACCATTAAAGCGGAGCAACGGGAAAGAAGATTTTAGACAGAAATTAAATAGCTTTCAAAATTACATGGTCTTTCATAAAAATTTGTTTTACCAATGTTCACTTCCTGTTTTGGTACATAGTCTTAAAATTATAGTTTTCTTATAGATATGTCCTTTGCAAAGCACTGAGCTTCACAGGATTTCATAATATGATTCATAAACTGATTAAGGTTGTCATCCGAAAGAAAGAAAAACGTACATAAAGTCTTGCTAACTCCTGTTGGAAAATGTTTCCTAGTTACTTAAATATGTCTTTTCAAAATAGGCAAACACTAGGCCTTGTGGAAAACTCTATATTTGTTTATTTTAATAAAGGAAACTATTTGCTATACAAACTATTTGAAATACATTCTTTAATCTTTTTTATTTTCCAATTAAAACCAAACAAAAGATCCAACTATTCTTCATCCTCTCTTGCCCCTTATCCACACCCAAATATTTCAAATGCAGCTTTTGTGACTCCTGTTGCTGAAGATTTAAACTCCAAATGCTTTTCTCATTTACAAGCGTGTCTACCTGTATCACTTCTCCTGAAATGTGGCATTATCTAAGCCTCTTGGTCAGAGGAAGACATGTATCATAGGAGAGCTACATAACTGAGATATTTCATGAAGATGTGACCAAGCTAAGCAAGCCAGACCATGAAGAATAGGGGCATGAAACCTTCAGATTACAATCTTAAGGAAATATTTCATATAAATTCCAGAAATAAAAAATTTTCCTATATATGCATTTTTACCAAATCTGCCATTGATTGCTGTTTCAAAAAATACATACAAAACTAATGGTTAATGCAGATGTAATAGGAAGCATTAGAATAATTTAGAAAAACTTGCATTAAAAACATAATATGTTTATTAATGTTAAAAAATGATCATGTGAAGGGCAACAAATGGTGGTGGATTTTAAAGTTCTTAAAGAATTTATAGAAATCATTGTCTCAAAACTATAAAGTGAGGTACCATAAATGGGTGGGGGTTTTGTTGTTGTTTTTGTTGGGTCTTTTTAAAAGATAATATAATACAGCTAAAAAAAAGAGTAGGATAAATCAAATACACTCACTAGCATTCATTGCCTCATGCCAATTGCTCACTGCACGGAGAAGGAATTCTCATATCTGGACCTAAAAATAAATCACTGTATGAATTAAAATAAAATAAAATAAAATAAAATAAAATAAAATAAAATAAAATAAAATAAAAAATTACATTTCTCAGTCTCTTCAGGGATTTTTCTGGAAGTATCTGCCACACAAATAGAGCTCTAAATATCTTTGTTGCAAGAAAGTAACCCTCAAACATTTAATTCTATTTATATTTCACCTTAGGGTAAAAGTTTATGAAATAAAATTTCTTTGTAAGTAAAAGTTCGTATGCTTTCCAGTTAATGACAGAAGTAACTCTTTTAATTAATAGAAGGAGATGAGGGACTGAAATGTAAACTTTTTTAGTCTAAAAAGACAAAAATCTATAAATATGCGAACCAGCTATCTGGTTTGGTCTTGCTATCCTAATATATGGAAAAAATAATCAATAGATGCCTAAGTCTGCTAAGGGGTATGGAGGAAGAAGGTAAGTTTCTGCATTGTAGAAATGCTGTACTATTGAGCTAGTTGTAATTATGTAGCATGAGTTATACTGAAAGAGATATTCCAAGAAATCTTTCTTTCTCCCCATTTATTCATTAGAGCCTTTAATGCAGATAAATTCTCCTGGTTTCAGCTGGGATAGAGTTTATTTTCCTCCTAATAGCTGGTCTAATGCTGTGTTTTGGATTTAGGGTGAGAATAATGTTGATAATGTAATGATGTTTTAGTCATTGCTAAGCAGTCAAGGACTTCTCAGCTTCTCATACTGGCCTACCAATGAGGAGGCAGGGGTGCTCAAGAAGCTGGGATGGGGCACAGCCAGGAAAGCTGGCCCAAACTGGTCAAAGTGATACTCCATACCATATGATGTCATGCTCAGTATATAAACTGGGGGGAGCTGGCAAGAATGGGCTGCGATTCAGGAACTAGCTGGGCATCGGTCAGCAGATAGTGAGCAATTGTGCTGTACACCACATGTTTTGTATGTTATCACCACCATCATCTTCTTCCTTTTCTGTCCTATTAAACTACTTTTATCTCAAACCACAAGTTTTACTTTTTTTTTAATTCTCTCCCCTATCCCATTGAGGGAGGTGGAGGGACAGTGAACAAATGTCCGTGCAGTTGCTTTAGCTGCCTGCTGGATTAAACCACATCAGTCCTTTCCACCCCTTATTCAATACTATTCATGTCATGCCTAGGTCTCACACTTTCCAATACATCCCAATTAATCACCACCACTTTTCCTGTCTTTTTATATATATGCAGAGATATCATTCCCTTAGTCCATAGGCCATCCCTACAAAATGAGTTAAGTACATTTAGTCCATGACCTTGAGCTCCATCTGTCATAACAGTCCCTCAGGGCAAGAGAGATGGTGTGCAGTGTTGGACTGTTTCTTCACTGAAGCCAGCTCTGGATCAAGTATTGTTGCATTTTGCTTGGTTTCATTAAAGTTCATTCTTCATTAATCTGGGTGGTTCTTGCTATAGTACCATTGATATGGCATATAGCTACCATAGAAGAGATGATACACAGTATTAGATAACAATTAACATCATACAATTTAAATCATTGGCTATTCTCACCCCAAATCAAATCCCCTTGAGGTACACATGAGACTTCCCCGTCCTTCCGCGTTACCCACCAACTGCACCCAG
>VXBL01003625.1:0-59682 GCA_013400195.1 Aramus guarauna
CCTTCCGTCCTTCCTTCCTTCCTCTCGAGCTGTCCTCTCTGAAGTTGGTGGTTTTGGAGACCAAAGAGTAACACAATTCACTTCTCTGTTGCTGAAAAGGGCCTTTCAGGTCCCTGCTGTCATTCTCCGAAAGCTCCCAGCAGCATCCAAGGGGCAGGGGGGTGGGAATGGGCATTCCCAGGGCAAGTGCCAGGTCCCACAGCTCAGGAGACTTCCTTGGACCCTGCCTGCTCTCCTGCCTGCCCCTGCCCGCTCACCCGCAACAGGGCAGCAGCAGCTGAGGTCTTTTTCCCCTCTACGAGCTCCTATTCCCCTCTGGCAACGCACTGCCCAGCGGAAGAGCTGTCCCACAGCGTGTCCCTGCTGTCACCCGACGTGTCGCACCCCGGAGAGCCCAGCACTGGGTGTGAGACAGCCTGTACCTCCAACACGAGATCCCTCTACGCGTCGCAGCCTGCCTGGACGGACACACACTGTGCCTGGACGTCGGGGGAAGGAGTTGGTGCTTCTCCTGCACTGGCTGGCACAGCCACTGTGGCCTTACGACCCTGCCTACCCCAGGGAGATGCCGTGGGTGACCCGCACTGAATTAAGATTATCACGATGGAAAAAGTCTACAGCATTCGGTATAAAACCCTCCTCTACCCTTCTGGCACTGGAACAGCCCCTCAGCTGACGTCTCAGCACCACGAACGCGCCGGGCTCCTGACCAAGGAACGCTGCTGCTTCCCCTGCCCTGGTCCCCATCGTCTTTGCATTAAGTACGCACGCTAGAAAAAAGGTTTCTTCTTGTGTCCTGTGCCAAAATACTGGTTCTTCAACAGAAAAGACTCAGTGGGATATGTGAGGCTCTGCACGAGCTTTCACGGATCCTACACGATGCTGGTCTTCGAGCATTTGGTCTGGTGAGGCCCCCTGCATCACGGGGGATAACATCCGAAGGTGAAGTCCCCATCCCCTGCGATACCGGCACCCACCCGTGCTATCTCCAAGGGTCCCAACCAGTCCAAGCTCTGGCAATGGTCAGGGTGCCCGGCACAGGGTGCCCAAAAGCACCCCCACCAGTTCGCTCCAGGAACCACTGACTCCAAGGCCATTTTTGGGGAGGCTCAGATTTTTTAATTTTTTATCGAGGAGAACATCTCCCTCCTGCCTGAGCGCTCCCCGCTGTAGCTCTGGTATCCTTGGAAGGTTTCATGTACAAGCAAATCCCTCAAAACCCAGAGTCCAACGGAGCCCTGGCCATTTTGGGGAGCGGGTGGCAGCCAGCAGAGGGGAGAGCACGGGTGTCCCAGTGCCACCCGTACTGGTTTCTGCCCCGTTTGCCACCTGGAGCGAGCAGCCTCTGCCCTGCCTGTGGGCTGCCGCTTCTTGGCAGAACCCCCCCTTCCCGCAGAGCTCCCGCGGGCCAGGGCTGGGCTTTACTTTGTGCTCTGTCTTAGAGCGGAGAGGAGAGAGAAGCCCCTTCTGCCGCCCCGCCGGAGCGTCACGCCGTGCACTGGAAGAGGGTAACCCGACCTGTGGTTTGCCCGACATTCCTTGTGGCTCCAGCTCCCCAGCCAAAACAAAACCAACTTTTCCCTTTTTTTTTTTTTTTTTTAATTTTTTTCTTTCCCCCTGCTCTCCTTGAGGCCAAACAGGAGGAGGGGGTCCCCCCTCCTTCGTACTTCGCCGAACTCACGCTGGCTGGAAAGCAGCTAACCCCAGCCAGTTCCCGACACCCTTCCCCGCTGCGCCCCTGCCGCCCCCTCCCCGCAGCAGCACCCAGGCGAGCGGGGTGCAGGGGGTGACGCCGGGGGCCAGGGCACGTCGGAACGGGCTGGCTGCTCCCAGCTCAGGGAAATGGGTGTCGCTCCGAGCGGAGCCAGAGAAGCAGTGCCGATTTACATCAGTGGGAAGCCGGGGCGTCCGTCTTTATGGGGCTTTAGAAGCTTCTCTGAGAACAGCAACCAAGGGGAGAGACGGTGCCGCTCCAGCAGTAACACCGGTCGTGCTCACATTACCCGGCGGGCACATCGGTAGCTGTGGGGCTTTCCGAGGAACGTGGAAACCGAACTGGAAGCCGTCCCCAGCACGGTGTTCATGAGCAGAGCAAACAGGGCCCGGGAAGAGAGGAAAAAATCGCACCCTGAGGCTGCAGAGCGAGTCCTGCTTGCGTCACCCAGATGAGCGCTGCTGCCGACATCCCCATCTGCCACCTTCCAGCATCATCACAGCATTTATACAAAGGCTCCTGCTATCGATACCATCCCGCAGCGGGGCAGGCAGCCACGGGACGGGGTGCCAGGAGCGGGGCACAGCTTCTCTGCTCTCACCAGACACCCCACTGCACCATCCCATGCCATCCCACTCTGCTACGGGGCACGCTGAAATGCCGCTGGGCAGGAGGGACTGGAAAGCAGGTTTACGCTCCAAAACGCTGGGTTTCAAGCAGGGGGAGACAGCAGGGAGCAGCGAGGAGCCCCAGCCACCACGGTCGGACAGGTTGACCTTGGCTGGCCACCTGATCCCCACCAAGCCGCTCTCTCAACAGCAGCCCCAGCACGGGGGTCGTGCTTTGCAAAGCTCGAACGCTTAAAATCAGGCTTGGGAAGACGTGCGGTTCGCTAAAGCAGAGCTCAAAACCCATAAGCCCCTTTCAGAAGCCGGCGTTTTAAAGCACCAGCTGGGGCAGGGCGAAGGGGCCGGCGTTGAGCTGAGCTCTCCCACGCGGGGAGCAAGTGCCGAGCGGCGCGGTCAGCGGGCACGTCACGCTCCTCGTGCCGGGGGGCTCTGGGAATGGCAGGAGGAGGGGGGTGAGCCCGGGGCCTCGGCACGGGCTCTGTCGGACCCTCACACGGTGGGCACCGCTACGAAACACGACTTTCGTCGCCCGGAGTCACGCTGCATCAGCCCTGGCACTGCTGCTCTTCAGCCAAGTGTGAGCAGGGTGCTGGGCACCGCTCGGTGCAGAGCCGCCCTCCAGCCTGGGTACCTGCTGCCAACCTGAAAGCTGAAATTCTCTGCCTTTAATTAGAGGAGCACAGATTTAATGATTACAATGGTCCTTTCCTCAGCATTAGCGGTTACAAATTTACGCAGCAACGGCTGCTCCCTGGTATCGGCCATTCCTCAGCGCTGTTGGAGAGCTGGCTCCGTAGCGGGGGAGTCTCCATGACGGGGAAAAAATCACATTCAACACCAAGGAATTGCGAAGAGGGAACTGCAGTTCTGGTGAGCAGGAGATGGAGCACGTACCAGTCTGACATGGGAAGAGGTCCCAGCTGGGCAGGGACGGACAAGAGGCAGAGGCCCTTCCCAGGTGGGGAACGTCCCTTCTGGAAGTGCTAAAAGCTGCTCCTCAGCCACCAGGATAGGAAAAAAAAAAAAAAAAAAAATCAGAGACGTGCCACATTTCAGCAGCAAGCAGCGTCTTGCCATTTAATGGGACTGCATTGATAACCTCCCGGCTAATTCGACCGTTTTGTGATCAACCCACGCACCGTCCTGCACTCATCAGCCAGTCTAACAGCAGCAGCGGGGGGGACAAGGTGCGGCTGGGGCGCGGGGAGCAATCCTGGGACGAGGGACCCCCCCAGGGCTGGGGGTCTTACCAGCCCCAGCCCCGGCCACGAGACCACGGCTCTCCCCTAAAGGCTCACCGCCGCAAGCTGCAGACTAGGGAAAGAGTTAACGCTTCCCCCAGTTCCTTCCACTGTTATTCAATACATTATTGACGTTGAAAAGTCGTCACGTTACAAGCCAGCAATCCACGAGTATTAAGAGGAAAATAGAGGCACGCAGAGAGACACACACACCGCAGAGACGTGGGCCCCTCCGAGTTACGGTTACGTTACCGCGCAGAAACTCCTTTCCCAGACTCACTTTCCTCCCCCATTTGGTGCAAAACCGACTCGTTTGTTATTTGCATTTAATGCCAGAGTGAATCCCTAAATCCAGCTCACAGAAAGGATTACTGAAGGGGGAGGGATGGCTGCACTGGGTTTTTTTTTGTTTTTTTTTCTCAGGCTTCAACAGTTCTGATGTTTTGCGGACCGGGACGGCGGTGCCGGGGGCTGGAGCCCCTTCACGGCCGCCCCAGGGATGCTTTGCCAGACCTGTGCCCCCAGCCAGGGCCGCTGCAGCCGGACCCCCCGCGGCGCCCACCCCGCCAGCTCTCCCGGCCGCAGCGTCTCTCCCAGCCGCGCTCGCGGCATGGCACGGCCCGGCACTGCCGCCCGGCACACCTCTGCCGGCTCCTGCCCCGGTTCTCGTGGAGCCGAGGACGGCAGCTGTCTGCGCCGAGTCAGAACCGCTCGCTACGGAGCACCAACATCAAAACTGTTCACAGGAACAGATTTATTCCCCGTCCCTTCCTCCAACCCACCTTCCGCTCAGGGCCCTAAGATGGGGCTTCTCTGGGGAGCGCAAACCCAGCAGCAGGAAAATTTAAAAAAAAAAAAAAAAAGGTGGAAAAGCAGGCACCCACGAAGGGGTCTCGTCCCTGGGGTCAGCACTGAGGAGCGGAATCCCACCGCGTTAGAGACCGCGGTCCACGGCAAAGCGTTTGCATCCCATCAAAGCTCCCTCGAGGGCTTCACACTCCACCGGTTGCTCCAGCCGTGGACATCTCCACCCAGGCCAGCCCCTGGGAGCCCAAACTGCAGCCTGTCCCCCTGCCCGCCCAGGGCCGGTCGGCACAACGCCGGAGCAGCCCAAGCGAGCCGGGAAGGTTGCGTGGCTCTTGTGACCGTGGGCAGGGGACGGCATCCTGCCCGGGGGCAGGGGAGGCAGGAGTCTGGCAGCACCTGCCCACCCCGCGGTCCGACACGGGCAGAGCTGGGGAGGCACAAGGGATGAGGCTGGACTCGGAGAGGGAGCTCGCCAAGCACGCTCGCTCCCCGCTCGTATTTTATTTCATCTCCTGATGGGTGAAATGTGTCCTTAATTTGTTCTAAAAGAAAAAGAGAGTGAGCTGCATTCTCACACCCATAACGAAGACAACACGCAAAGCCCTTTAAAAGCAGGCGCCACACATACTACGTGCTGCCTTTTTCTAATTAAAGATGTCTTTTCTAGTTAGCCGGGGCCGCGCGCGAGCTCCGGGCTCTGCTGCCTGTCGGGCGAGAGCCCCGCGGGCTGCCCGCTCCTGCCCGCGACAGGCAGCGCTGGCAGGGCACCGCCTCGCCCGGGGCTGGGCTCTGCCTTGGTGCTCGGGGGCCGAGCACGGGCGGAGGAGCGGGTCCAAGCCCTTCCCAGACGATCCGTCCCCAGAGGGCTGTTTCTGGCTCAGCTAGCGTTTGAGAAAAAGGGGTGCATCTGGTTTTAATCTTACCCCTTGCGGTAGCTGTCACCATGGGTTTGCTGTCAGGGTAAAAAGATGCCTTCACGCAGCCCCGTGCCAAAGCGGCAGACATGAAAACCTCAGGCTACAGCAAAAAAACCCCCATGTCCCGGGCTACCCCGGCCCCGCGGATCTGCACCGCGGCCCAGCGAGCGGGGACGGGGGCCATCCCTCCTGCCCCGGCAGCCAGCCGACAGCGAGCGCAGGAGCCGAGCAGCATCTCATCAGGGAACGCGCGCCTGCGTGTGAGCCAGCAGCCACGGCAGCGCCGGCGAGAGGGGGTACGGCCACCCCGGGGACCCCGGCAAGCAGCACCCGCGGCGGGCGGGCCGCGGGCACCATGCCGGTGCAGGCAGCGCAAACTCTCCCGGTGCCGGTCGCCTGCCCCGGCGCGTGCTCGAGCCGTGGATCTGCGCTCCAGTCGCCTCTTCCCTTCCCCCAAAAAACACAGGGAACCACAAGAACCACAAAAATGCATCTTCTCCGCACTGCAGAGCCTCTCTCTCTGAAGGGCACGCCGCGCTGCCGGAGGACCGGTCGCTCTGCTAACCCACGGCTCTCGCCGCCTGGAGAGCCGCCAGCTTTTAAAAGCAGCTGTCACATAAAAGCAAACATTGAAAACCATTACATTTACAGCAGTTTATCTTTAATGCCGTCTCGGTTTTTGACGTCGCTCCGTTCCGATTCAGTTAAATGGTTTCCCCCTTGCAGCCGGCACGCCCGCCCCTCCCGCGTGTTCACGCCTGCCGGGAGGCTCCTCCTCTGAATTCAGAGCACCGTGACGTCATGCCGCTTTGCCACGGCGACAGTGGTGAGGTCACAGGTTCACACGGAGGCTGGCATCTCTACCCCCTGCCCAAGCAAGTGCCGCAGGGGAGGAAGGGGGAGAAGGGCAGGGGTGGTCCGGAGAGGTGACCAGAGGCTGGAGCAGACCGGCACGACGCGCTGTCCAGGCGGGGACTTCCCTCACCCCGAGCCCAGCCCGTGCGGTCACTCACCCCAAGGCACCCGCAGGAGTGGCGGCTGGAAGCATCCTTGGGAGCCCAATCGGCATTCCCCGGCTGCATCCAGGAACACCAGCCATCACCAGCCTGGGAAATCCCCATCTGCTCGCCGTGTCCTGGGGTGGGATGGTCCAGCATCCCCCACGGCCCCGCCGACGGCGATCTGTGTTCCTGGGAAGGATCGCACACCTCCTCCCCGCAGGGACCTTACGGACACACGGCCCTCGCTGCTCCACGTCCCCTCGGTGGCACGGCAGGGACGGGGGAGCCGGGGCAGAGGCCGGGCAATGGGCTCACGGCACCGCACAGGGACCCATCGGGCGCAGCGTCCCCGTGCGACACAGGGCAGGACTCTGGCCCCGGGGAGGTACATCCCATCCCATCCCATCCCATCCCATCCCATCCCATCCCATCCCATCCTCCTCGCCTCCCCGGGCCCTCCGGCTTGGCAGACCCCGTCGCCCTGCCTCCACCGCCGGTGCTGCCGCGAGAGCCTCCAGGGCCACGGAGGCCACGTCAGCTCCGTGCCCTGCAGCACCCCGCACCCTTCCACAGGGTGCAGCATCCCTCCCTGCCCCTTCGATAGACGCGTGGCCACGCTGGGGAAGAGAGCCCATCTCTGAAATATCCCCAGCCCGATGGGCCACATCCTGCTCCACACCAAGAGTCTGCACCGGAGAAGTCCTCATCCCTGTCCCTCTGCCCTCCAGATAGGACAACAGCCCAAGGAAGTCCAGCCGCATCTCGGGGATTTCTCAAAGCAAAGCTCAAACCCAGATGGGCTGAATCGGGAAACAGGACAAACTAAAAGCCAACGAGCAAATACTGGCGCTCATCAAAGACTCTCGGGGACGTGCACACAGGAATCACAACAAAAGGTGCAGCGCGGCAGGACAAACGGCACGCCATGGGCCAGCGTCCCCCTCTCCCCGCCCCGTGCAGTCGCTGGGGGACGAACCCTTCCCCCAGGCTGTCACCTCACCGCCAGCCCGGAGACGGCTGCTCCTGGCTGGGTGCAGCCTCCCGGCGAGAGTTTTAGGAAAAAGCTCCGAAGCTGCGATCCGATGTGCAAAAAAAAACCCAAAAAAAACCCGGCTGGGTGCTTTGCTTGGGCTGAGCAGCAGTTGCAGCGGGGTGGGGGGATGGACATCCCAAAGCGGTTCCACTCATCGTTCATTCGGCTCGTGACACGTTTAACACTACACAAAATAATGCACCAAAAAAAGAGCAGAGTGACTCCAGGCAGGCCGAGCAGCACACACAGTGTTCGGTGTGTCCCTTACAGCTCATGCTCCAGCACTCCTCCTATGACACAACCATCTCACTTTTTTTTTTGTTTTTTTAATTTATTTTAAGTGTATTCTCGAGCCCTTTGATTGCAAATAACTGAAAACACGGCACAAGAAGAGAAAAAGAGCCCTGCATTATATAGATTTTCTGATGCCCGATGCTTCTACGTCATCATCGTCGTATCTGAGGACGGAGAAGCAAAGGCACGTGCCTGGCACACGCACGGCCCGTCACCACCTGGAGTCACCCAGGGTAAGGGGAGGTCACACCGCCCAGCTCCCCGCACCCCAGCCCCCAGGAGCTTTGCACCCCAGATTTCTGTGGGCACAGGATCAAGCCCTCCCTTCCAAAGCCAAGAACGGTGCTGGGAACCCCGATGGAAAACCCCGGGAGCTGCTGTCACGCCGTGGTAAAGCCGGCTGGAGGGAGGGAAGCGCCAGGGAAGGTGCCAGGTGCCACCGAAGCCGGTGCTGGGCTGCAGCCCTTGCCACCTCTGCCGATGACTCCCGCTTCGCCCTCGGCAGGGTTTACTGCCCTGCCTGGCAGCCGGGAGAGTTTTAGTGACGGCAGAAACGAACAGCGGAGCCCCGAAGCCCGGAACAGGCAGCCCCAAAGTCTGGGAACAGGCAGCCCCGAAACCCGGGAACAGGCAGCCCCCAAGCCCGGAACAGGCAGCCCCCAAGCCGTGCTGCGGTCTGCAGACGCGGAGGCGCGGAGGTGCCGACTGCCCCAGTCCCACGTAAGGAGGTGTTAACTCCCAGGCCTAATTGCGACCACTAAACATGTCAGCACCCTTCACCTCTCTGCTGCTGAACAAGGAGAAGCTTTGAACGGGCACGGCTCGGCTCACACTCCTGTGTTTGATCCTGAGCTCTATTTTCTTTCCACCTTCCTCCCCTCCAGGGCTCCGGAGGGGTGTCGGAGCCCAGCTTACCCCCGTCACCTCCCGTCTCCCTCCCGCACCGGGGAGCTTTGCCGAGCATCTCCCTTCCGACCGGCCGCGCTCCTGCCTCTCGCTTCCTCCACTCCCCATCGCACAAAGGAAGCATCCGAAGGTTGCACAGGGAAAAAAAAAATGACTGGCAGGAAATTAAAAAGGTTCGTGTAACAACATTAACACAGCTGTAATGCACAGCTAGCGTATATATATATATATATATATAAAGTAACGTGCCAGACGATGCCCTCACCAGAAGGGCAGGACAGCACGCTAATGCCCGTATCTAAAGAGCGCGGGTTTAGCTGCTGGCAGCGCAGGCAGAAGGCAGCGCACACATTTGCTACCTGCAATTCCCGGGCGTTTTTCTAGTTTTCATCAGGAGATTGTTCCGAAGCACCGTTACCGTGTTTTCTATCGACTCACACTGCTCCATCTTTTGCTTTTCAAGGTACTGAAGAGGAAGGAATGATAAAATCAAGTCTCTGTGAGTTCAGTCCTCTGTCCCATTTGACATATACGGTTTCAGGAAATTTTTTCCGAGGCCACTGTTACAAATGCCTCTTGTTCACGTCCTGACAAACCAGCAGCATAGAAACTATCCAAAAAAGGGCAATCCATGCATTTTTTTTCTTAGAAAAGGCTACTTCTTAGGGCATCCATAGAGCGCTCAGACCAACAACTCTTCCCTGTTGTACTGGGATACGGTTCCCATCCCTGCAGAGGTAAGCGGGAGCGAGGGGACGTGCTCGCGGCTCCCAGGGCTGGATGCGTGAGAGCCAGCACCAGCACCTCCACCTGCACAGCACCTTGCCCACTGCCCCCCCCCCCAGGTTCACCCAACACCTTCAATACTCTGAAGAGCAGAAAATTCACAGAAACTCCACGCTAGTCAAACCTTCCCACCATCTTCTTTCCGCACGCTCCCCTGCACGGCCCCAAGCGATGAGCTGATTCTTCCCCGCAGGTCTTGGAGACCCTTGGATTCAGGGTGGAAACTCATTTTGGGTCATCAGGCTTTTTCCTCTCTCCCTGACTCGCAATCAGGGAAATCTGGGCAGTAGTGAGTCCCCACCATCGCCTCCATGGTCTCCCTGCTTGGCACTGGCTTTGGAGGTCACTTGAAGGCTGGCAGAGCAAGCCGCTGCTCCGGAGGGTCGTCTGCGCTCCGAGTCGGCAGCAAATTCACCCCCTGAAGTTACAGGGCAGATGCCAGCAGAGCTGAGAGCTTCCGTGCAGATGCTCCCTCTCAAAGTTGGGGTGACCTTGGAAAGGGATCGAACAGACTCCAGCCACTTTGCCACTAAATTAAATGCACGGTGACGGACGTGCGTTGGCTTCACCCCTTTGGGGATGCGCCCGAGCCCTCCCCAAGTGGGGCCGGCTGGCTGGGTGCAGGCGGGGGGGGGCACCACCCGGGCCGGCGAGGCGAGCTGCGTGATGGGACACAGCCCAGGCTGGTGCCAGCCAAGAGCCTCTCCGGCACATGGGCACCCACCAGCCCCAGGAGAGCTCATCTTCTGCAAGTTACGGCCCTGCTGGTTCCCCTGCCCCTTCCTCACTGGGAAGAGAGCCAGGAGCTGAGCAAGCCCAGCTCTGAAGGGCGTCCTTTGCCGCGGGTGGCACAGCAGCCGTGTGCGGACACCCCAGCGCCTGCCAGACCCTCTTGTGGGAGAGGTCGAGATGAGCTGACCTTCCAAACTATGGCCTAACAGGGCTCGTCCCATCCATGACCTATCAGACTCTAAATTACAAAGAGATCACGGCCAAGAGATCTCCTTCCTCAGCTCTCCGCCTTCCCCGAGGTCCTCCCGTCAGTAGAGAAAACAAAGATGAAAGGGAAGCAGGGAATCTCCCTGCTCCAGCCCCTGCTTTTCTGCCTCTGCCGAGCAGGACGCTGCACGGGAGCAGAGCAAGGCACCGCTGGGTGCGGTGGCTCGTCACCAGCCTGGTCCACACGCCAGCAAGGGCACGGGAGGTCTCCTCCGAGCATCGCAACGCAGCAACGACCTCAGCCGAGCTTCTACCAGCATCACAAATGAAAGCCCAACTAGAAACAAGGAAGGGGAAGGAGAACCTGCAACGTGTTCACCTCCGTGGAAGAGCGGAGGGAAGGCGTGGAGGAGATCAAGGATAAAGGAAGGGGGAAGGCAAGGTTTGGGAAAGCAGAAGCCAGACAGCCAAGGGATTTCGCTCCACTTCGCCAGCGTCGGGAGCCATCGCCCTGGGTGCTCCATGGGTTGTGAACAGCGAAACCCGATCGGCTGTTAACCCAGGAATGCGTGGAAATGGCAACTGCGCATAACTCCGGGGAATCCGCAACGGTGCCCCCAGCACCCGGAATCGCACAAATAACCCGCGCGCTTCGCACATGAGCTCATCCCAGGGATAATACCCTCGCATGAGCCCAGCCGACAGGAATTTGCCGCACGCTCAGCGGGCCGGGGGGGGTGAGGGGGGACACCCTTCTCCTCCTGCTCCCTTCCCCTTCCCCTCCTGCCACCGTCCCACGTTTCCCACGGATCGTGCGTTGTACCCTGGGAGCGCGCGCGGGTCCCAAAAGCCCAGCGAGCCGCGCTTGGCCTCCCTCTCCCAACGGGCAGGAGAGCTGGCAGGGTCCCTCCGCGGGGCTGCAGAGGTGCTGGGCACTCCGCTTGACCCCCCAAACCCCTATAGAGTCGGGGGGAAAGGAACGGAGGGGAGAGGCCCCTGCACTGCCGCAGCCCCAGCACCGAACCTGCTGCTTCTCCAAGCCTGCTGGGAAAGGGAGCGGGAACGTCCTCTCCGGTTCACCGCGTCCCAGCTGCCGGGGGTGCTGCCTGCACCCAGCGTGGTGCACAGGGGGACCGGGGGGGACGTCCGAGAGCATCGGGCCTTGTGCCGCTCCTCACGGCACCGCGGCTGTGCAGCTCCTCTCCTCCCCTCTGCTTTCCCTTCTCACCGCAAGCCGAAATCCGTGCGGGTCCCCTCTCCTTGGGAACCATCCTGCTCCCCAACACAACGGCTTCCTTTTCCCAAGCAGCCAACGACCCACGGAGGAGCCGCAAATATAATTTGCTAATTCTGTTCCTCTCTCTCCTAACTGCATCAGCCCCAGGCCCTGCCGTCTGCTGAAACGGATGGTAAAAACCCCACGGAGCAGGAGCAAGACTGGACCAACGGCCGGGGGATTAGCCGTGCTCCACAGGGCAGGCGTCCAGGTGGTCCGTGAAGCCGGCCTGGCTCACAGATGACACGTTCGTCACCGCTCGAGCACTGACATCTCCTGCTGATGGTGGCTCTTCTAGGGACCGGCTAAGACTAACAGGGGAAAGTCAAATGGGACCTGCCTGCCCCTTCCGCACCTCGACGTGCCTCCCCCAGCGAGCAGCTGTCCCGCATCCGTCTTCTGGAGTGAACCACGGGGAAGCAAAGCCCCCCACAACCAGGGAGAGAGCTCAGACCTGCAAGGCCAGAATTCAAGCTGCAGATAGCGGGGACACGGGGCTGCTGGTGCCTGGGGGGCTCGGCAAACCCTGCGTCCGTCGGGAAGAGGGGAGGTGCAGACATCTTGTGAGCACGAGATAACGCCTACTGGGTTCGCCGGAGCGAAGGGGGACAGCCATGCCCAAGGCGCTTGGTTCGGCGTGATGGGGCCAGACCTGCTGTGATCCTCCTCCAGCCATTACGCGCTCTGCTGATGTGGAGGGCCAGCTCGGATCCGCTGCCCCGGGAGGGAGGCAGAAGCTCCCCTTGCTCTCGTCCACCTGCACGCCTTCCTCAGGCTCCTCGGCTGGGTGACGGGACACGTGGGCTGCACGTGCTGCCACGCCGGAGCGGGACCTCAGGGAGAGGCATGGCACCCGGCACTGGGACTGCTGCCGACCGGGTAGCTCCAAGGGTGCCAGCAGGTCAGGGGGACCAGAGCCAGGTCCCCAAACAGCCCCACGGCTCGGCTGGGCCCCGCTGGGGCGAGCTCCCTCCCAGAACACGGAGCCTGCTACGGGTTGCCTTGCCCAGGGGCAGAGCATTTATGCCCAAGGTCAGATAATCTGAGTTTTGGAAGCAATTCTGAGCCTTTTGAAGTGCCTCCAGAGAAGAGAGAAGAGCGATCTTCTACCCTTGAACTGAATGATCCAATCTTTCCACAAGTGCTCCACCGCTGAATCCCTCCCCTCCAGCGGCTCAGCTCCGGAGCCTCTGATGTTGCTCACCCTGGAAATGCCAGGGCAGGAACAAAATGAGCCAGCCCAAAAATAGCTTAGCCGTGACAAAGGGGCAGGCTGGGCACGCGAGGCTGGGTCCATAACGTGTCCCGCTCCGGCTGGACGGGCCCCGAAAGAGACTGGAGATGCAATTTAATGTGTCAGCAGAGACACGGGTCGCTTTACATCTGGACATCTCTGCTCGGAGCGGTGCCACGCTGGGCTCCTGGAGACCCCTCCGCGCAGCACACCCCGCACAAGGAGCACCCCCGTGGAGAGCTCCCGGCTCCTCCGCCAGCCCGGGGCTCTCCCCCTCCGTGGGGCAGCGGGACCCAGGGGCTGGGTTGGGACCCAGGGGCTGGGTTGGGACCCAGGGGCGGACAGAGAGCTGGCAGCAGGAGGAGGAGAAAGGACCAAGAGTCAAGCTGCAAAAGGAACAAGAATAGGAAAAGTTAGGGCAAGCAAACGGAAAGCTGAGAGGTAAAGCAGCAGCAGGACAAAAATCCAAGGGTGAGACAGAATCAGCAGATGAGGCAGACAGCCCATCCCAGGGGAGGGGGTTAGGAGCAGATGCAGAGTAGGGGTAGCTCCTGGTTTTGAGCCCTTCCAAGCCTCCATCCCACCCCAGAGCCAGATTGCTGCTTGATCAGTGCATGGGATATCAAGCAACAGGAGATGCTTTTTTCTGCCCTGGGGGTTCCCAGCCCTTGGCCCCAAAAACGTTACCTGCAACGTGCCACTGTCAGTAAACTTAGATTTTCCCCAAAGCCAGCCAAGAGCCCTGAGCAAACCCCTGGCATGTGAGATGGTGCACAGCCCCGCGAGGAGGATGCTTTGGAGCCCAGGGTAACCGAACACCCGGCTGGCTAACGAAGGGAAAGTCATTTATACCTTTCCCGGGGGAGCAGGGATCAGCGTGAGCCCCCACGGGCACTGGGGCAGCACCCCGGGAAACCCCGCGAGCTCAACAGATCCCCAAGGCTGTTTCCAGCCCGCAGACCAGAGCCGTGCCAGCCCCATCCTAACGCGGCGGCACCACCTCGGCGTGCCAGGCGACGCGGCGGTCGCAGCTCCTCGTGACTCACCCTGAGCCAGACACCAGGAGACAGAGTTACCAAAGTCTCCAGAGGGCCAGGCGGGAGGCGAGGAGGAGGAGGAGGAGGAGGAGGCCGAGGGCTCACGAGGGGACTCACCGCTCCAGCGCGACACCTAAAGGACTCCGCACAGGGATGCACGAGGAGGGGTTTGCTGCCGCGTCCCAGCTCCTGCTCAATCCCACCGGCACCGGTGCCAGACACACGCGCAGGCGGCCTGAGCGCTGCGGCTCCTGCGCCGGCTCAGAGGAGACTTAGGTGAAGCTGGGCTTAAAATACCACATCACCTACATCAGCACATCTTTTTCGGCCCAGCGAGCTGCGGGTGCTGTTCAGGAACAGGGACGCTGCTCCCAGCGCTCTGAACGGCAGCTCCGGCAACTACGGTGTCCCCAAAGGGGAAGCAGGTTCGGGGCTGGCCCCGACCTCTCCTCGTCGGCTCTTTGCCCTCCCCAGGGGCTGCAGAAACAGCCGCTCTGCCCCTTGCAGACACAGCCAAACCTGGCCAAAGCATCCCAAAGCAGACGCTCAGGGATGACGTTGCGGGACGCTTCACAAGACGAACGCGCGCCAAGCGTGAGGAGCAGGGCTCGGGCCGCGGGAGGGGGTTGCGCTTTGTTTTATACAGACTCGTGGGCTGGTGCCGCGCTCTCGTTTCAGGGAGCCCCTGCTGTAAAGGAACAATACCACGCGCGGAGAAGGAAAATCGGTGAGACGGAAAGGTGCAGAGCCCACCGGGTGACGGCACAGAGCCAAGAGCCCGCAGCCCCCACGCGCTTCTGTTCCTTCCTACCTCACTGAACACGTGGCGAACGCTTTGCTTCCCAGCGCTTCTCCGCCCGCGGTTAAACGCCTCGTGGGAAAGTCCTGCAAGGAACTTTGCAGGTATCAAACCATTAGGCTGCTTGACAAATTATTTTGAAACCTACGGGGTTTATTATTCTTGAGAGTCTTTTCTGCGTTTCTTCTACACCAACCTGAAATATTCTTTGGCAGGTGCAAATTCCTCTACTACACTGCAAGCAAAGATCTATTCCTCACAAATTACAGCAATTTCTTTGAACCAACTGAGAGAGCTTACAGCGTGAGGGCCTCACCCCGTCTAAACCCTTTGAGAGCCCCATTTGCCCTGGTCGGACCAGGACCTTCCTGCTATTCCAGGGAACAGGATTTCGGGAGCAGCCACAGGCTCCAGGAGCAGAGGTGGGCTGGGCTGGGCACCGCCACCCCCGGAGCACTGCAGGCGGGACCCTCACGCTAGACCTCAGCTAGAAAACACCCACGGGTGCTGCCGGGGCCCAGCACGCTGCCCCGAAGCCCTCTCCTCCTCCCTCTCCCCCCATCCCGCCCATCTGCCCCACCTTGGCGCAGGTCTGCTCTCAGAGGGGGAACCAAGATGCCCCAAGTGCCTCAGCAAGCGCTGCCCGACGCAGGCAGCACGCTGCCAGAGAAACAGTCGCTGCAGCTGCTTTGGGTGTCTGACTTCACCTGCACACCCCACGCACGACAACGCCCTTTCTGAGCGGTGGAAATCTTCATAAACATTCCCCAGCAAGGGAACTATTCGCGTATCGCATCAGAGGAGCGGGCTTTGTGCCTGCCTAAGGAGAAGCATCGCGTTTCCAGAGCTGGTCTCGGGTCCTGCGGAAGAGCTGGGCAGCGCTGATCCTGGCAACGGCATCTGGGGACCGAACAAGCAGCTTCCAACAAGACCTGGCAATAAGCGTCACCCACGCTGGGTGGGCACCCAGCTGCTCAGACAACGGCTCGCACATACGTTACTGTGTGCACGTATATATATATATATATGTGCTGACAAGGGAAAGTCCCACCCTTATTAGAGGGAGAGAGACCCAAGAGTGAATCTAGCCCGCTAATTACACGGGCTAATTCGCTCACTGAAGCCCCGGGTCGTCCCTCACGCGCAGTCCCGGCGGAGGCAGCGGAAGGCGGCAGGGAGCCCCCCTGTAGCCGGGGGGGCCGCCTCGGGTTTCCCGGCCGGGGAGCGAGGCGGCTCTGCCCTCCCCACCAGCAGTCTCCCATTTCTAAACACCTCGCTTTCGTCTGCCGGGGTTGCATCAGCTCCTGCGCTCGTATTTATAACCGGGTTTTAAAACCTGATATTCCATTTCCAGTAGCTCGGTGGGGGTGAGCTGAATTCACAGGGCCCCCAGCCAAGCAGCTGCTGCCAGCGTGATCCCTCTTCCCTTCACATCCTGCTCGGAAAAGCTTCCCACCGTCAACCTGGTGCCACGGCTTACTGGCATGGTCTCTTTAATTAGCTGACCGAGGCACGAGGCAGGCCCTCATTAAAGGGATAGCTGATTGAGCCTGGGCGAGGGGGACGGGGCGCTTGGTCGTGTTTTACGCTGCGCTGGTTAATTGAATCGCGGGCACGCTCAGGCACATCGCTCCCTCCCTCTCCCGGCAAGTCCTACCACTAGCCTGTGGCTTCCCAGATTAAAAAGACCCCCCAGAAGGTATTTTCACACCGATGGATGGGTGAGGAAGGGGCTGGGCAGGAGAGGGAGGGGAGTCCCTTTGGGACGGCGGGCTCCATCCCAGCACTACCTCTCCCAGCACAGCCCGTCCTCGCAAGAGGAGCCACCGGCTTGGAGGAGCTGGAGGTTCTTCTCCAGCGCTGCTCCTGCGGAGACCGAGCAAGGCTGCGAGGGGTCTCCTCTGCTCCGTCCCCACGCTGGGGCCAGGGAGCCCCCAGGTCGAGCCCCCCCGGCTCTCAGGACCCACTCCCACGCCAACCCGCAGCCGGCTGGAGATGGCGGAAGGACCCATCCCCGCCATCGCCCCGGAGCGACCCTGGGGACCTCTGCTCCCTCCAGGAGGAAACTTCCAGCTGCTTCAGGTTATAAATAAAAAATGACCTGATGAAAACAGCCGATCTCCCGGGCACCAGGATCAATCACACACCTATTAAGTGTACAAGGCAACCTCTCAAAATAACAGCGATTCATAAGCCCTGACACCAGGAGCAGATTTGAAGCTTGGCTGGGACCCATCACCCACAACGTGCTTCCACGTAGCATTTACTTCCACAGTTATTTTGCCTTCCCTATTGTTCATGAAGAGCCATACACCCCAATTCAGCAGAAACAGCATAAAAAGGAGAACTCCGGCCTGGGACTCTTAAATAAATCCTCTTCCAGCCTCGGCTGCACCGTCTGTGCCCGCACAGGCCAAGCAACTCCTCTGCGCGCAGGATTGCTTCCCCCGCAAAGGAAAATAGCATTTGCAAGCCCGAAAGGGGCAGTAAAAGGGCAAATTGCCTATTATTTGAAACGTGCTTTGGGAACCTCAGCTGAAAAGTATCTGGGAAATGCAAAATAAGTCTGAAATTCTCCAGGCTCCTGTCTGGATGCTGCAGCACTGCTCCATTCCAACCTCGAGCACTGAGGACCAGCTCGGATGGGTCTGTGCCTGCAGCGCAGTCGGGCATCGGGCAGGGAGTATTTGGGGCAGGCGGAGCGGGGTGCCCCGTGGGGAGCAGCACGTTTCCCTGCCTCGACCTCCGATGCAGCCGGCTGGCCCTGCCCCATCACCCCTGGGCATCCAACACCCCCCCCGCCATGGTGGGAGCTGCTGGGGCACCCCTGAGCTCCGCGCTCCGGCCAGCACAGCACGAGGCGCCCGCCAGCGAATATCCTGCACGCAGCGAATATCCCCGCCAGAGCAGGCTGCTACGCGGCGGGGGCAAGGCACTGCATACCCCCCGTTTCAGTGCTGCAGGGATCTCCCGGCCAGCTAGTCCGGACGGGTGCTGCTGGGACAGCCCCGGCCCCGCCGGCTGCAGGTGTCCCATGCGGAGTGAGCAAAGCCATCGCCTGCTTTGACAAAGACCCAGTGCTAACAAATGGAAATTACTAATTTCAAAGCGCTTATTTACAGGAGGAGGGCTCCAGCTCTGTTACCAACCCTCCATCATCCTGTCCTCCTTCATCCTGGGGCTCCCGGCAGCTGCTGCCCGCGGTGGAACGGGGCTGGAACCACCAGACTTTCCGTGACATTCGAGACAGGGATCCGATCCCGTTTTGGAGAACGTAGCTGTTATTGCCTAATAACTCTGGAGAAGAATCTGAGCAGCCGCTGAGTGAAGACGAAAGAGAAATGCAAAACCCAATCCTACTTCAGACTAGTGCGTGAGGTCACTCTGCAAACCTACAGGCAAGTTTCTGGTGGGAAGCTGTTTTGCAGAGAAAGCCTCTGCTGGCACCCACGGAGCACCACGGAAAGTACGGGGGTGTCTCCCAACAGCCACCACTAACTGCCGGGAGCAGAACATCCATTCGGCTGCGGCAGGGAGGCCACGCAGGGCTGCCTCCGATCCACCTCCACACCCTCACCCGGAGGCAGCATCCCTAGCAGGGAGGCAGCCTGCTTAAGGAGGTACGAACCACTTCAAACCTTCCCGTGGCCAGTGACGGCCGTCGAGCTTCAGCCCACGTGGGGAGAAGGCAGAGCATCCTCAACGGCCTTTCTCTGTTCAGCATCACCTCTGGGCAGCCAGGATAAGCCTAAATCCAGAGCATTCACAATTCCTACTGGAATTATTTTATCTGCTCTGTTTGCTGACTCCACTCCCCTTCTGTCACAACTGTTGACCAGCGAAGCCACACACTTGAGAAGAGGAGAGAGATCCTGTCCCCAGCTCTGGCTGGATTTGCTGAACCCCTTCGGACCCGCTCCTGCCTCCGCTCTCCCAGCCCGGCTCTCGCAAGGAGGGCAGGGACTCCGGCTGCCCCGCGTCTGGCTGCCTGCTTGGGGCTCCTCAGATGAAAGGCACTACAGAGTACAAATGTATTTGAAGTCAGAGGGATTTAAGGAACATTCGTCTTTATCAGTTTGAAAATTAACATAAGCCTCGTACCTTGTAAGCTGACCTGAATAGATACCGGAGCCTGAGGCAGGGAGGTGCTCTCTAGATCGTTATCCAGGAGAGCAAGACATTTACAGGTTATACCACCACCAAATTTTAATTATCTTGCAGCTACCCAGTAGTCAAGTTTTGGTTGTGCAAAAATAATAACCAAGCAATTCTTTTCATTCCCATTCGCCCCTCGTATCAGAGGCATCATCAAAGGAAGGAAAGGCAGGTCGCTTACCCACGGGCAGCAAGAAGAGCCCGGCAAAGCACACGTTGCTTTCACATGCGACGCTTTGATTGTCTGGATAAATTCGATTCTCCATCTTCACAGCAAGACGGTTTTGGGTACCAGCTCACATTGCGGTTAGCACTGAGCAATCCAGCAGCCGAGATCCGGATGGGAACACCAGACTGAATTAAACTCATCAGTCACTCTAACCCCAAACCTTGGAGTGCTGCAGGACATGGCAGCAGGATGCGTATCATCTCCACTCAGGCATCCGCATGTCCTCCAGCTCCTTCTAACACGGAAATCCTCATTTCTTCTCACCTAGGCGATACGCAGGCTCCTGCCAATGCAGTACAGGGGAGCAGGGTGTGTGCCCGCTTCCCAGCTGGTCCCGATGGCCCAGACCCACGAGAGCCTGGAGGACACAGGACTCCCCCCAACGCGCTGCGTTGACCAGCAAAGGAAAGTGGAAAGAGAAGCTGACTCGCTGTCATTACTGCTCATCGTGGACGAGAACAGCAACAACAAAGCTTATGACACTTTTTAGCTTTGATTACAGGTTTCCCCTGTAATTAAGAACAAGAACTACCGCAACAAAAAGAAAATTGCAGTACAAATCTTCTGCACGACTAACGAGGGCATTGGCACAAAGCATTTCCACCGAGCAGGGAGCGGTGAATCCACAGCCCTCCTTGTCCGCAGGGTTCAGCATGGTGAGGACGTCCAGATGACAGGCTCCAAATTAAAATCCAGGTCTCCCTGGGCTGAACGCCAAACGTACGTATCGGAAGCGCCAATCCCAGCTTGCCTGAGCTACCTTATCCTAGCTACAGGACTGTGTTTCCCTTCTCAAGGCACCTTCGGGCTGGCCACCCGTTCCTGCCGACGGACCGTTCCTGCCGACGGACCGCTCCTGCCCAAACGCGGTTAGGTGGTTAACGTCCCTGGTTAACAGCCAAGGTGCCCGAGTGTCCTGACAACTCCCAAACTGAAAACCCCACAGATGCGGAAAGGATCCTGCGGAGCAGCTGCATCCAGAGCAGGCTTTGCGGCCCACCAGGAAAGAGCCGTCTCAAGCACAGCGCCTGCAGCGCACACTTGGATTCCCAAAATTGCGGGCGTTACAGAGAAAAATGTCAAGTTTTCCCAGTGGCAGGGCTGCCCAGCCCACGCAGGCAGCCGCTGCTGATGTGCCAGCACAGGGGCAGGAGGGCGCAGGGCAAAACTGCCCCAGGCTTGTCCACGCGCCCGGGCTAGCCGGGCAGAACAGACCCTGTTTGCAGAGACAGGCACCTGAGAAGGAACCAAGGGTATGAAAACCCACCGGGGTTGAGAGGGAGGCATCTGCTTTTGGGGGAAAGCTGTCTGGCGATGCCCCGCTGGCTCCTGGCCGGGAGGAAGGAGGCAGCAAACATTTGTGCTGCGTTGAGAGCAGATAATAGGAGCTTCCTCCAACAGAGCAGCTAAAGGCCACAAAGCCCAGCGTGAAAATGTCAGAATAACTACAGGGCTGAGCAGCCGCCAAAGACACAAATACCGATGCGAAGCCTGCAGGCAGGGCCGTGCAGACAGCAGGCAGCGCGGGCAGGCGGGACCGGTGGTCCGTCCCGGGCAGCAGCACGCCGGCACTCTGCAGAAGGGGCTGCCGGTGCAACCACAGCAAGCGTGAACCAGGAGAGACGCGGGCTGCACGTGGGAGGACCAGATAAACCCAGCTTTGGGTGGATCAATCCAACAGCCAGGTGAGACACTTCTCTGCCCAAGGGAGAATACCCCTGCCTGCTGCCCCCAGCAACCTTTGAAGGAGCAAAGAAGGCTTGCAATGCCCCCTCTCCTCAGCTGAGAGCCTCCGGGGCCGCAAAATACCCGGGAAACCCAAACCCAGCGCAGGCACGAACAGCCCCAGCGGTAAATGCGCCGGGTGCAAACGCATGAGATCGCTGGCGTGCCCTGCCGACCACGGGCCTGCTGCGTCCTGCCCCAGCGGAGGCAGCTTGAGAGGGAAGCCTTTCTTCTGGGGCTTTGGAAACTGAAACCCAGAGCTTTCCAGGTCTTTGGTGAAAGCCCCGGACCAGGAAAGGCACGTGAACGTGACAGTCACTGCCTGGCTAAAGACAACTCGCTGAACTTGCTCGCAGATGGGCTGTTCTCCTGACCGCCATCACCTTATCTCTTGGCTTTCTCTAAGGCAATAGAGTACGTTTTAAGGAATAACACACAACTATTTTTTTTTTTTGCATCTCCAAACACATCATCTTCCACTTCCTCGTCCTCCTACAGCAGAAATTCAAACACTGTCTAAGCTTTAGAAACGACAAAGATTCCTAAGAACCAGCAAACATGACATCCCAACAGGAACGAACCACTGAATAGGAGAGTTTGGTTTTATTTTGGTTTAAGACCCAAAGAACCCAATCTTAGAGACTTTCAAAAATTAAAAACTCACATTCTTTAAACCTAGAATTGAAAAAATAAAAGAATCCTCTGGCTCCTTCTCAGTTATTGAGGAGCAGCCTGCCAAAACCCCTCAAAAATTCATGTTTCTAGGGTAAAAAGCAAGGGCGTGCATGCGTACGTGCACCAATACATACGTACTTACAGCCTCTGCACCCGGCTCCAGCATCTACGCCTATATCAAAATGCAGCCCCCTGCTACGGTGCCTGTGGAGGAGCGACAGCACAAGGGCGTCTCTGGAGGTTTGGGGTTTATGTTGTCACGTTAGAGGCAGAAATTCATTTAATTCCTCCTACAGACGTAGAATTACAGCGACTTATTTCTTCCCGGCTCCTCAATCAGCATTTGTACCATCTGAAAGACTGGCTGAGGACACCTGTGAGATCTCTCCTCCCGAGGGAACCAAACCTTCCCGCTTGTCATTGCCGCATTCATATTAATGAAGGGGAGAGAAAAAAAAAAAAAAAAAAGCGCTCAACTAATTTTATAGGCACATCAGTAATAAATTCCTCTCCCAAGGAGAGTATGGGAACAGAGCTCCCCGAGGGTTATTGTTAAAGCCGAGCAGATAGCAGGCTGCCCTGGGTTTGCACACTCAGGGAACACACTCTTCCTCCCCGCGCACCCCAGACACCCCGAGAGAGACCCCTCTACTGCAACATCAGTCCTGGCACCTTCCCCAGGGTGACCACCCGGCGGAGGGGCTGCCGTGCCCCGGGCAGCGTGGCACCCTGCCTGTCCCCACGCTCCTCCGCAAGGACACGCTTTCCATAAGGCACCGTGTGTGCAGCAGCGTTTTGCTTTCCCTTGGACCCCCAGCTCGTCGCTTCTGGCCCCTGAGCTCTTGCCCAAAGGGGAGCAGCAGCGAGAGCTCAGCTGGGGTCTGCAGATCCCAACTCCTACTGACGGCTCAGCTGCGCTGAGACGAGATGCTCCGTCAGCTGCAAAATCGTGAGCAGGCAGAAGAAACCCCAAGGTCTGGATCCAGCAGCATCAGCCCCTGGCTCTCCAGCAGCCGTCCTGCTCCGGCACGGACAGCCCTTCCCAGGGGAGAGGCAGGAGCTGAGGCCAAGGGCGGCTGCTCTCCGAGGAGGCCAGCGGGCAGCAGGAATCCTGGGGCCATCCTGCTCCACGCAGCCTTTAGGTGCTCGTGCATTTCTGCGGGCGGCCCCGGCACCCTCTTGCACCTCGAGGAGGTGGGACCGCTTCTGGCACGGAGAACGCCCTGCTCCAGCTGCCCCCTCCGCGCTGCTCTCCGGCCAGCTGCGACCAAGCTCCGCCGCGGCAGGACCCGGCTCGTTGTCCGACACGGCTCCAGGCAGGGGGAAAGCACCACGGCAAACCTGCGACATCATTCTCTGGATGGGAAGACCTCACCACGACCCAGCGTGAGAACCTCCTCTCCCACGACACCGGAGGCGTCTGGAAGCATTTTGAAGGTGATCCCAGCAAAGCTCTGTGGTTTCACAGCTTTCCCGCTGCAGCAGATGCTGGGGAGGCTGCTGCCAGCCCGAGCAGCACTTTCAACTTGCTCCCAAGCCTCGGTGGGAACTGCTGGGGTGCAGCGAGGGCCAGGAGCTGCAGGGACCCCACGGCCAGCAGGACAGAACCGTTGCGGCGAGGAGCGGGGCAGACCTGGAGATGATGGCCAAGTTGAACCAAGAGTCCAGGTCGCTGGCAAGTTGGTGGCGATGAGGCAGGTCTGCGGTCGCGCTGGGACGTCAGCCCACAAGTCAGGGTGAGGATCAGGCCTGGTGCTCACTGGGCAGCTCCACAGAGACGAGGGCAGGGTCACTCTGGGAATCAGTCCATGGCCTGGGGATGGAGCCAGGGGCCCCGCAGCGGGGCAGGGCCGAGCCGGAGTCCAGCTCTCCTGCGATGGTGCACGCAGACCCGTTCAGCAGCGCCCGGGCAGACCACGCAGCACTGTCCATGTAAACCCACGCAACAAGATCCGTGCCCTCAGCCAACAGGGCGGCAGCGTGAGTCGGCTCCATGGACATCTCAGGGGCCAGCGAACATCTCAGGATACCTCTGTGTGCCGCAGCCGGGGCCGCTTTCCCTGCCGGGTACGGAGACCGGAGACGTTATGACAGCTGCCCTTCCTGCACAGCCACGTGCTCCAGCGCAACGCTCCTATGCGGCTGTGGCCACGTGGGCAACCCGGAGTCCTGCCGCTCGGCACCGGCTCGACCCATCTGGGGGTGCTGAGGTGAAGAGACCCGCTGAGCAGAGCATTTACTGAACACAAGCAATTGCATAGCCAGATCCCAGGGCACAGTCTACTTCCAAACCTGAACAGCTTCGCTGATGGCAGGCTACGAACCGTGCTGATTTAATGATATTTGATTGCAAATGGTGAAGAACAGCCCTGCAGCAAACGTGATCTGCATGCGTTTTACTGCTGCGCATCATTTCAAGTCCAAGGCGGGCAAGTTCAGACTCAGGAGCAAAGAGATTAGGTTTGCAGCGCTGAGCGGCAATTACAGTTCTTATCTGGAATTCACTGATGCCAAAAGAAACCTTGACATTGGCTCCCAGAGGCTACTGTGAAAAAGCCTCTGCTCACCTCATCCAGGCCTTGAAGCGAAGACGGACGATCCCTGTAACGAGGAGGGCAAGGCCAGCCCCAGCATGCTCCCAGGCCGCGCTCCCCATAGAGGGGGAGATACTTGAGAAACCCATCATCTACGTGATCTAACTGCCGGGTGAATGCCGCAGGAGCAGACGCATCTCCTGGCTCCAGACGATGTGCCGGGGTGTCCCAGCCAGCCCCTAAGGGAAACAAGGGCCAGCCGCTTTCAAAGGCAACGCCGTGCACGGCTCTTGGGTGCTCTGGAGGCGACAGCCACCTCCTCCACCCGCTCCGCTTGCAGCAACCTCTGTCCTGACCTCAGAGCGAGACGCTCCCACAATGCATGCATTGTGGCACGCATTCGTTCTCCTCCTCGGCATGCGTTTGTTCTCCTCCTTGCATTTGTTCTCCTCCTCGAGCTGGTTACTCACCAGCAGGACCGTGAAGACGCCTGCCCGGGCGGGAGGTCTCCTGTCCAGGCAGCCCCCGAGCAAGCCACCAGGCTCCCGCCGCCCCAGGCGCATCCTGCCCTCTCCATCCCCACCCTCTGCTGCGATGGACCCCCTGGAGGTTTTAAATCAAGGTCCCATTGGGGGTCACTGAGGGCAGGTCACAATTCCCACCGTGAAGCAGCAATGCAGCAGGACGATGACTTTGACTCAAAAGGTCCGCAGCTTTGGCAGCTCCCCCTCGCCGCTGCAGCACTGCAGGGAGGAGAAGGCATCTTCAAAAGCTTTGTCCTAATGCCGTACTGGGCTTAAACCAGTGAGAATCACTCCCGTGTTCTCTTCTGGTAGTTGTCCTGGTGGAAAACAGACTTTGCACAGGGCAAAGCAAGATCAGGTCAAAGACTCACAGCAGACAGAAGAGCCAAGTTCTAGTTTGGTTTGGATCATTACACATGTTCCAGCATTGCTCCACCCAAGCAAAGCACGGCACAACTCTAGGACACATACGTGAGGAGAGCTGGGCCATTCACATGGGCTTGGCATCCGAGCGCGGAGACAGGGCTCTCCCGCACACAGGGGCCAAGGGCTGCCCGAGGCCACCAGCAAGGCTGGGCTGAGCTGAGCACCATCCTGCTGCCTCCTCCCTGCTGTGCGCACCCCAGCACTGCGCTTCTTTTACAGGCAGAGGTTGAGACTGCAACACCCCAGACCCCATCGCTGTTCCCTCCCGGGGTGTTACAATTCCCTTTTCCAGGCTTGGGTGGGCAGCCGCGAGACGCTCAAAGGACCATGGCGGGGTGAAGCAGACCCTGGCCGATCCCTGGCTCGCCCTGCAAGCGCCAGCAACGTGCAAAGGGCTCGGGAGGAGAACGCACGTGGAGCTGCACGTGGCTGTGCTCCTGCCCAGCTCCGCTGGCACCCTGCCTGCCGCGGGGAACAGCGTCGAGGAAGGAACCAGAGCCCGAGGCCTTGCTCTGCTTTGCCCAACCGGTTGGAAATCAAAAAGGGACACGTCCTGTCTTCAGGCACCCCTACCAACAGCGGTGGCTTGAGCACACTACGGGGACTGGGCCTTCCCGCTCCTCAGCCCCAGGGAGATGGCAGGGGCAGATGAAGAGCAAAAGGGCCCACTGCAGCCCCCGGGCTCATGGCAGCTCAGCCAAGGAGTTGGAGCAGCGGAACTCCGTCCCAAATTAACCCTCCAGCCTCTGATTGCACAGGAAGGGGGTACAAGATGGTGTGCCGTGGAGATCACCGCCACGCGTGCCAAGAGATGCAACCACCTGGAGATTATAAAGGCTTCAGACAAGAAGAGACGTGGTAGGGAACTGGTGTCAGACTGGGACTAGTCCCACGCATGGGAGAGAGACTAAAGAACAGCTTTGTCTGTATCCTGACACACAGAGGAACAAAACACCAACTCTTAATAAGAAAATATCTGATACCGCTTGGAAAGGTGCAGTCCCTGCAGCCCCGGGCACTCTGCACTAGGAGAGCCGAGAACGTCCCCACCACATCTCACCTCCTCTCCCAGGCTCCCCCATCCACCCATCCCAAAGTAAGATTTAGGTCTTACTCTAACATCTCTTACTCTTACTCTCTTACATCTCAAGATTTAGGTCACCCGGGTTTCCATACTTCAATCGGTCCCATCGCTTCCCGCATACACCCAGCTCTACTGGAGAAAAAAATACACAACCAGATCCTTTAAAAAAACACCAGATTGGCCACACTGAGAACGGTCATTTTGCTCAGGCGTGCGCAAGAGCGCTGAGTGTGTTTGTTTCCACGCTCAGTTACACATCCCTTCCTACCCGCCCTGCGATGCTGCAGACCAGACAGCATCTCCCATGGCGGCGGGAGGTGCTCCCCGGAGCCCGCTGCAGCACGGGCAGCCGACGAGGGCCACGTCTGAGGGTTTGCAGTCAATCAGCAGGGACGGCCACAAGCTGCCAGGGAAAACAGGCTGGGAGCAGCAGCAAAGGGCAGCCCGCAGCCTCCCCGAGAGCCGCAGGGAAGAACAACCCCTGCGGGCTCGCACGCTTTTTATTTTCTCAGAAAACTTTGGAGCTGAAAGGTGGTCGCCGAGGTTGGCGTGTTTAAAATAACAGCCGGGAGGCAGCCGGCAGGAGAAGGGACGCCGCTCCCGAGCGTAAATGGGAGCCTGTGTTTGGCCGTGCCGGCGGGAAGGGGGAGCCCCGTTGCGGGGAGGGGCAATCCTGTGCCTCCCCCTCACCAAAACCTTCTGGGTTGATTTCAGCTGAGCCCCTGTGTTCAAGGGAAAGTTCAAGCCCACGCTGGGCGAGGGCGCGGGGACCTCCACGATTTACTGAGATGCTGACAGGCACCCGGAGGGGTGACCCCGGAGTCTGCATCCCGGCGTGACCGAGCATCGTGGGGTGCGGGGAGCACCGGCCTGGGGGCATGTGCCGGGAGGTGCGAGGCTGGCCCCAATAAACACATCGTTTTCTCTCGGTGGCTCATGTACAGTAACAGCTAAATATATACTCGACGGAAAGTGTGGAGTGATTTATTTTTGTTATTGTTGGTCTAAAGTTATGCCGGCTGGAACGGCGCTGCTGAGTTATAGGGCCTCGCTGGGCACACGCAAAACATTATCAAAGATATGTCATAAAGCAAATATTAGCAGGACCCGCGGTGGAGGTTACGCAGGGCCACCGCTGCCAAACGCAGCCACCGCACAGCGGGAGCCACCGCGGAGTGTGACCTAACCCTGCTCTGCCACAGGCAGGTCCTCCAGTCTGCCCGGNTGCATCATCTCGCCTTGGGAAGATGCCAAGATGCAACAGGCTCCGATGGGCAAGGGCTGCGTCAGAGTCCCGGCCACCACGCATGAGGCGGGAGAAAAATCCGCCCCCAGAAGAGGTCTGAGCCTCCGGGCTTTTCCCTGCAGCCCACCTCTGGTAGCAAGATGCAATCCCCTCGAGGGAGCCCATACGGCAGCTATTAGCCTTTCATCAGCAAGCGTGCAGATGAATGTTATAAAAATCACAAAGCCACCATGTACTCTAGACACCCAACCCTGGTGTTTCTCCGGGATGACTTTCCAAAATGAATCCTGCGCCGGCGGGAGGGTGAGGGCACTGACACCAGCGGGAACCTCCCTCCTCCCCCCTTTCTCGTGAGGATCTTCCCCTGCTGCCTTTCCACGCGGTGGCCATCACTGCCACGCTGTCCTCCTCATCGCCACGTCTCTGCACTCCCCATCTCCCCATGCCCGGTGGCGATTCCAAAGTGCAATATCCCTTATGCCACTGGCCAAGACAGCCGATGGTCTTTGATGGGCAAAGCAGTAGTGACCCGAGAGCCTCGCCTGCTCCGCACCCCGGGTCCCCCCTTGCCCAGGAGGAATGCCGGTTGCACAGAGAGACTGGGAAAGAGGAGAGGAACCTCGTGCCAGAAGGACACGTTCAAGGCAGAGCTCACACCAAGCAGCAAAGCCGCTCTGCCCGCGCAGAGCCCATGGCCACGGACGCCTGGCAGGTCCCTGGGTGGGAGAAAGTCCGAGCTCCTGTGTCCCCGCACCAGCCCCGGCTGCGGAGCAGGACCCACGGTGCCCCACGGCTCCCCTGGCCACAGCCCCGCACGCAGAGCGCAGGGCAGCAGGTTCCTCACCGAAACGGCAGCAGCAAGCGAGGGATCAAGCCGGTAACAAACTCGGGAAAGTTTTGCCCTTCCAAACGGCAGTTCCCTCTCTGCAGGCTGCTCTTCGGGGGCCAGGGGCAGAATACAGAGCCGGAATCAAGCTCAGCCGCAGCGAAGTTTTGGCGTACCGCGCAGCAGGCTCGGTTTTAAGCAGCAGCACACCACGCGAGCTTGAGCCCTGCAGATACACAGCTCTCGGAGCCCGGCCCCTGGTGCGCAAAGCGTGCCGAGCCCCGCAGCGTGCATCCCCGGCACCGCGCAGATCCAGCGCCGACTGCCAGGCTGGAGCTTTCCCGAGCCTGAGGCACCAGTTCACAGCGGGGCTACGTGGACCAGCTATCTCCTCCTGCTAAGTAGCCACTGCTGCAACCTCCAACACAGCCGCTCCGGAGAAGCGCACAGGGTAAGCAGAGACGCACCTAAAGCCCAAATTAACTACAAAAGCCGCAGCCACCACGGCTTTCATCCGGCCCTAACGGTTTTGTTCTTCGCTAATGAAACCTCACTTAGCGCCGCCACCATCTGCCACGCTGCGAACCGAGGGTACGACCGCCGCGCCAGTGACTCGGGCGTTGGCAGATCCCACGGGTTTCCGCTCTCAAGCAGGGCACGGTCGCAGCCCTGGAGCCCATCTCTGCTGCGGGCAGCCCCTTGCCTGCGGCCGCTGCCAGGAGACCCCCGAGCCAGCTGCCCAAGGCCGAGGAGGTGGGCAGGAAAGCACCGGGTGACCTGGGCTCCCTCACAGCCTTTCAGCAGCTCGAAGCCTAACGCTCGTGGATTTCCAACCACTTCGTGGTACAAAAAGCCCTGATTACTCCTCTGAAACCCCTGCTGTGCACACCCTGCCCGGGTTAGCGTCCCAAAGCTTCTCAAAGCAGGAGAACCGATGGGTTTCTGCCAACCAGGTAAATGCTCCTACTTGCAGGACTCCACCTTTACCCAACACCAAAAATTACTGATGCATGGGAGATCTCACCATGGCATCCTCCAAGCAATCCGCAGCAAATCCCCTTTTAAGGACCCCAATTTTATTCAAGCATTTATTTAGAACGAGTTTCTTTGCGGATCAAGATTTCCTTCCAGAAGGTGCTCAAGACCCCACCGTTGCCCTGGCCCCAGTTTGGCTCTGGCACACGGATTTGATCGCAGGCAGGGCTCGATCTCACGCTTTTCAACCTCTTCCTTCTATCTCAAGCAAACTCTCCCACCCGTCCCAGCGCCACATCATTTTATACTCAGCGACAGACCGCTGTGAGAAGCTCCTGACTCCAGGTAGCACCAGTTTGTGTCCCCTCTGTCCCCCAACCGCCACTGCCCGCTCCAACCCTGGGCTAAACCTAAACCTGCCGCAGCTCCGCGTTGCGTTGCAATTGAGAAGGTGGCTCCAACAAGGCTTCTCGGGTTTGGTTCTATGTAGTAACACCCCAACCAGAAACTAATTCGGTATTGGAAGCAAAGAGTCCCGGGCCAGTGACCTCGTGAGCCACTTGCCGATGAGAAATCCCGCTTCTTGTTGAGGTGTCTCTGGACCGGCGCGGCCCCCCCCAGGGAACCACCCTCTGCACGACAGGCACCTTCCCGGCCGCTTGCCCGCGCCTTTGATGGCCCACCGGCTGATTTTGCGGCGCGGCAAAGTGTCTCAATGCCTCGCCAAGCCCTCGACAAGAAACCAGCTTGGGCCCCACCAACCTGGGCGCCGAGGCCGGGCCCAAAGCAAAACCTCCAGCCCCGGGCAGGGTCGGCAGCGGCACCCGGTCCGCAGCTGGGAGGGGGACGGCAACTAACCCACCGTTTCAAACGCTGCCGCTAACCTCACCCATTTGGATGCTCTGCCCGCTCTATCGCAACCAAGCTGAGGAGGCAGATGCCTGCAGAGCGTGCAAACCGCTTACTCGGTGATGCTAACCCTTCTCATTTCCTCTCTCCTCAGGACAGAGGGGTGCAGAGTTCAACACTTCCCCCTCCCACAGCCCCAGCTCACCCCCCACCCACCCGAAAGCCCATATTCTCCTATTAAACTTCACAAGCGCCCTGGTTTTCCCTCTCTCAGCATCTCTTTCAAACCCACACACGCTCACTCTGTGCAAGAGGCGGGAGAGCTGAACAAGCTTCATCTACAGAAGAGAAAATTAAGACAGCAAACTCTCTCCCTACAGATCATCTTTAAAGTTTTTTTAGAATTGTCCCTCTTTATTAGTCCCAGACAGAAATCTGAAACCCCCTTTTAAAAAAAAAAAAAAAAAACAGAGATATATAATGCCTTTCAAAGCTGTGTCACATAATTAATGTCACATTTATCTCTTCAGCTGTAGAGATAAAAAGAAACCATCTATCCATGTCCTCATTATTTTTTATTCTCCTTTTAAAACCAGTGTTTAAATCCATGGGATGGGGGTACTCTAAAGGAGGGGGAAGCTCTGACTTTCCCTTTACCCCACACAACGATGGCAGCAGAAGATTTCTCCCTCCCCTCTCCCCCATTCCCGGTTCTCCATCGCTGCTGATCGGGGGGTAGCACGGGTTGAGCACCCCTTAGGCAAACCTCTCCCCCCCCAACCGCTCCTCTCCTGCCCCACCACCCCAAGTTCAACGGGGGACACTTCATGCAGCGGGAGTTTCTCTCCTGTCATCTCCGGCTGAGCAAAGGGCCAACCTTTCCAGATCTCCTGGGACACACAGGCTGCGTCCCGCAGTAATGTTACTTTTTCAAAGCCACGTACATTTTCCACCATTAGCACAGTTTTGATTCATCTCATATTGCGTTCTGCTTCATTTAGAGGGATGCTGTCCACATTAAAATGATATTTAACACCGGGCCGCTCCCCCGGGCTGCCGGGAACACCTCTGAGCGGCAGCGCTGAACGGGACCACCAGCGCTTTTCCCCACGGCTGCTCATTCCCACCCCTTACTCCTTTCGGCTCCGAGCTACCTCCTCCTGGATCAGATGAGGACGTGGCGGTCACGGCCTCATAACAACGTCCCAAGAAGTGAGAGGGTCCCTTTAAGGTATCTGACGAATGCAGATAATCTGGTTTCGATCAGTTTATGACGGCTCCAAATATCGCCGTTAGAGCTCTCCAGGGCTTCCAGCAAGCTTTGGATCCCGTGCATCCATGCTCACGGACTGCCATCTGCCCTCAGCCTCCAGTCCCACCCAGCACCACCTCATTAGATATCCCCCAAAATGTGGGGGCTGAATGACATCAAGTATCAAACAGAGCAATCCGGGAATGCTGTGGGAAGCGAAAGGGCTGCCAGGTCTCAGGAAGCACCGGAGACCCCTCCCCAGGGAGACAGACAGACAGCCCCCTCCCCGCCCCGCCTGCCCCTCTGCGAGCACTGGAGCAGACTACGCCGATGCCGGGGACGTTTCTCATCTCCTTGGCCACAACCAAAGTCCTTTGGTGCTGGCAGCTACACAGGCTCAGCCGTGCGGCTGCACCAGAGACCCCGTACTGTGTATTAGCGTAAGGCACGGGCGCGCAGACTCTGTTCGCTGACCTTTTTCAAAAGTTACCCAGAATAGCCACCGAAAGCTGAACGGCATTTGGAAAACTCCGGGAATGGATAGCATCGGGTCCCCAGACCCCTGCATCCGACTCAGGACAGCATCAACCGCTCGGCTCCTCCACATCCCTGGCTCGGAAGCTGGTCTTTCCTACCGCGAATGGCACTGGCGGAGGAAAAAAAACACCCTACCTCCTTCCCGCCGCTCTTTGAAGAGCGTGCAAGTTTGCATCCCTGCGCGTGCTTAGAAACAGAATAAAGTTAGCCACGGGGTGAAGATGGCCAGCTCAGAAACACAGTCCTGAGGGGCAGCTCAGGAAGGGGCAGACGTTAGAACAAGCAAGACCGTTGCTGTGTCGAGGCACCCGAGTGCCACCGGGCTCGTGGGGAAGCTCTGCAGCCCCAGCACACAAAATGAGTTCATGAGCTCTTCCAAGAGCTGCTTTTGCTCCACAACCCCTCGAGCACACTGCTGGTCATCCCGACCTTCCTTCCCTCTCTCTCTCAAGAAAGAAGGGTTATTTTTATTGCTGAAAGCTTCACCCACAAAAAGCAGGGGAGGCAAAGTGACTCTTCACTCGTTCACGCTGAGCACGCAGAGTCTTGAAATGAAGCAGTTGCCCTGGGTAGGACATCTTCAAAATGCCCTACGAGCACCGAGCTGCACAGCTCGTGCCCTTCTCTCTCCCCCCAGACAAAAACACTTCGCCAGGGAAGAGCATTCGATGGAGCGACTCCGGCCTGCAGAGCCACTGATAAATCACGGTTACAAACTGAAATCGCGGCTTGTCCACAGCATCGCTCCTGAGTCAGTGAACGGCAGGGGGAAAGCGGCACCGCTGATGGGAAGGTCTCCCCGGGACTCCTGAGCGCGCTGCGCAGCACGCGCACTCCGAGCATCCGCCGTGGGACGTGCGTGGAGAGGCAAGAGTGCTCCCCAGCGTACAGACAGACACTCGAGTTGCAAACGAGGGTGTAAAAGACGCTGCGGGGAGCTTCCAGTTGTGAGAGGTCCCAGCTGTGCCCCCGTAAGCGGCAGAGGGGCTGGGCTGCTGCCGCAGCTCCCCTCGCCGAGCAGGGACCGAACCAGCCCCGGAGGGGAAGGGGCGGTTTGGAGCTGCAGACTCCCAGCTCCAGAGACGCGATGACCAGCGGCACTAGAGAAGCGACGGACGCCCGTACGGGGGGTGCCAGAGGCGGGGTGCTCCTCCTGCTCACCCCCAGCCCCCCCTCTCTGCTCCTGCCCCGGGATTCTGCTCTCTCACGCTGCTTCCCCCTTTTCCCTGTTCTCTTCCCACCTTTCCCCGTACAAATCCCCCCTCTGACTCCACCACCAGCGTATCCTAGCTTTCCCTTGCAAAGCAGTCCTATGCCGGTCCTACGCAGCCTTTTATTTTTTTTTGTTAAACGGGCTGGATGGCTTCCACACGGCGACCCTCAGCCCTTTCGGGAGCTCTCCCAGCTCACTGGGTGCCGCGAGGAGATCACAGCCCTCTGGGCTCAGGGCTGGGAAGCAGCTGTCCTGCACCAGTGCCCCGGCTCTGCCTTCGGCCATCGTTTCCATTTTGCAGGGCCACAAACACCCGCACGGAGCCGGGGGAAACGCAGCAGCAGCCTGGCCCCCCCCAGGACAGGGTACCTTCCGTCTGCCTTGCTGGATCAACCCCACGCTGTTGTCTCTCCAAGTCCAGCTCCGCTTCTCAAAGCCAAACTGGGTTTCCCTGCGGGCACTCCGAGCTGGTTCCCTCCTGATCCAGCAGCCCCGGTCGCAGTCGGGAGCGGCGCAGGCGCTGAGCCCCATCCAGACCTGAGTCCCAGCCACTGCTGCATCCCTTGAGAGCCGGGCCAGCGGGAAGGGGAGCAGCCAGCCCAACAAACCAGCTCCTTATCTAGCAAAGCAGAACCCCAGAAGTCCTTTCTCCCTGCTCCGTGCCGTCGCCCGCCCCCTCTGATCCGCCTGAGCCATCGTGCCACCGCAGGCAGGGCCACCACTGGAGCCCGACGCTGCTGTGGATGATCCCTGCAGCCAGCCCAGCCTGCCCGGGGTGAGCGGGAGGCTCATCGCCCGACTGCGGGCGCCGGAGGAACCTGCCTGTCCCACCATGCCCAGCCTCCCTCCAGGGGCACAGCACACCCGTCCCCAGATGGGCCGCTCAGCCCTGTACTTGTCGAATGAGGTTATTTGTACCAGAGGGTTTGCAGACAGCCCGAGAGCTCGTTTGCAGGGACATCCCTTAGCAGCAATCCCTTTGTTTATTTATAGAAAGATATTTATGTAGGATAACACACCCACAGAGACGCAGCTACCCCGCTCACACGCTCGCCTTGCTAACACAAGCAGCTACACACGCAGGTTCTCCGGGAGGATGATTAATTAAAACCACTATAGATTCATAGAGGGAACTACCCCCAGGCAGCACAGACCGGTGAGTCAAACTTGGATCTGGAGCACCTGGACGCTTCGAGTCTGGTCGCTGGACGTGTGGTCTCAGCGCTCACGTCCCCCCGTGAGGGATGACAACATCAGGGCAGGCTGGCACACAGGCTCCAGGCTGATTTTTGCCACAGGTATCCCGTTTATCCCTTTCTCTCTCATGCCCCGGCTTCTGCAACTGTAACGGGGCACCCGTTACCCACGTGCAGTGTATTTGCTGGGCAGAAAAACCTCAAGCAACGTGCCAGCCCCCAGGACCTCCACCTTTCCTTGTGGTGGTTGCACCTACAGGTTCGTTTTCTCTGCCCAGGGCAAGGAGCGGATGGCAGGAGATGCAAACAGGATGCAAAAATGTTAAAACACAAGAAGCGGTGGCATCCGGGAAGAGAGATGCAGGGAGACATTACTGAGACACCACCTTGTGCAAGGACAGAGATTGTGTGGTTCGGCCCATGGAAAATGACATCCCTTCTACCTTCATAAGAGGAAACACAGACTCCTAATCCCAAGAGGAGATTTCAGAAGGATTTAAAGTAGGGCACTTTGTTCCTTACAGAAAAAGACTAAAATTTGGTGGGACCAAGAAGAGAACGGGGACGCTGCAGGCAGAACACACCCGCAGGGTACGGGGTAGACCAGGACTACAGCCACGCGTGGTCCGTGGGACCAGTGTCCCGAGCCTGACCCCCCGCCTTGCCCTCTCCTTCAAAAAGTCTTTTGGTATCAGCTTTGGAACTAGGTTTAAGTGCACACACAAATTCGGGTATTGCTTCTAGCGTGTCCCCTGGGCTTCAGGAGCCCTCCCAAGCCCAGGGGCTGTGCTGCTTTCTGGGTGCGGACGGGTGGTTAATGAAAACTGTCCTGAGAATCACGCGATAAAAACGCCTGCTGAACTTTTATCATAAAGCCCCATCTGTCACTATCTGGGTGCAAACTTCGGAAAGTCTGTCAGTCTTTCTGGATTTTGTCTATCAAATAGTATCAGCAGCGAGCTACCGTGCTTGAGCAACGAGAGACTCGGTTGCTGTGGGCTCCTCGGCTAAAACGCACTCAGCGATGGGTCTCAGCAGACACCGGTACCGGGCTCCCTCGCCCAGCCGGCACAGCGGGTATCGAGGGCTGTTCCTCGGTTCCTCAAGCAGCTCGCACGCTGCTCCAAGCACCGTGTATTGAAGCCGGCAGGATCTGTGCTGCTATCCTCAAAGGAGAATCCAGCTCCCAAAAACGACACCTGCAGCAAGCCCTTCACCTGCTCGCATGCGATACAACCGCTGGCAGATGCCGGATGCCGACAGCCCAGGAGGCACACGAGCCCCGCGGCTGCGCTTCTGAAACCACTGGCTCAAGCAGGAGAAAGTCCTTTGCCCCCAGCAAGTCTCACCCTCTGCCATGACGCTCATCCCATCCCATCCCATCCCATCGGGAAAGATGAGGTCAGTGCACCAGCACAGGGGCATTCCGTGTTCCTTCCAAAATACCTTTCCAGTGAAACCAGCAATATTTGGGGGATGCTGGTATGAGTAGCCAGATTACAAACCCAAGGTCAACGCTAGCCCAGCCCATCTATACCAACTCGGGGTGACTTGAACTGATCAGGCCAGCTGCTGCAGGAGCGTGGAAAAGAAAACAGCATTTTTCCTCCAACACAGGCATCTTCCCCCCAGCGCACGGGCCAGCCCAGCGCCCTGAAACAGGCTGGCAGACGGAAGGTACTCACCGGGGGGCTGAAACATAGGAGAAGAGAGAACAAGAAGAAGAAAGAGGGACCATTTGTTGCACAGACTGGTTTAGTGGGTTAAACCTTCCCCTTTCTACCAGCGCAGGCAGGAGAAGGGTGAAAGGCCACAGAAGAGCCAGCGGATGAAAACGCACCCGAGGAGGCTCTGCCCGCGCGGCACGGGTCGGTCCCAGGGCAGCTGGAGTGAGGATGACATGGGAAGAAGAGGTACGGCATGGCTGGAGTCACAGCAAGGGCTGCCACCAGCAAGCGGGGGCTGCCAGAATCCCTTCCCACCACTGCAGCGCAAGTCATTGGAAAAACCTCCAACTGCATCGACGCGGCGCCTGGTCCTTTAGATCCGAGCGCGTGGCACCAGTGCCCGCAGTCCGAGCGCTGGCTGGGGACCCTCGCTGAGCCGCGCAGGCTGTTGGACTTGTTCTGCTTCCCTCAGTCCCACCACTCCTCTACAAAGCACCTTTGCTCCAGGGCAGAGGAGGGCCCAGGGCATCCTCCATCCCCAGGCTCTGCCCTCCACCCACGTGTCAATTCGGGGCAGTGACCCAGTCTCCATTTTCCTCCCGCTTCTGCCCAATTTGTTGTGGCACAATGACTTCACCGACAGGAAAAAAAAAAAAAAATAAGCATCAATTCTGCTTCTCAACACCCCCACATTTGAAATCCTAAAATTCTACAAGGAAAAGAAAGAGCACAGCACCTCCTGCTGACACAGGCAATGCCCCTGGTGCAGCTCTGGGACCGGCCGAGCCGCCGCCAGATGCACCAGTCAGCATTCATACTTCCACCAGCGTACGCATCACTAAATTAGGAAGTCTGGAGGTTTTAGGTAGAGGTATATACTGAGATGTATATTATGAGTCAAATTAATTCGTTTTGAATCAAGAAATCTGCTCCCATGTGCAGATCACCGCTTATTGCGTCGCGCAGGCAAACATTAAGAAGCAGTTTGTCAAGAATTTGACCTCCTCAATTCGACTCGTTCATTTTAACAAACCCAGCCAGCGCTGACTCGGGGACCCTTCGCAGCCCACCAGGAAACAACACTTTACCGTCGTTCGTGCTGGCACCCAGGTTTACGTGTGCCCGCCAGCAGCAGCCGGGTCCTCAGCCACGGCAGCTAAACCCACCCGCGCCGGGCGGCTTCAGCACAGACGAGCCGCGTGCCCGTCCAAAGCCTTACAATTCAAGAGCAGAGCAAGTTAAATACATCCCGCTCACACCACCGAAAACCTGCCGGCGCGTTTCTCACGCGCAGCTATCCGCGTTCAGGTCGGGCTGCTCGGAGCAGCCATGCGGGACCTCAAAACAAGATCCAGCGAGTCTTCAGCTGAGTGAGTCTTCTCCCACCAGGCCCCCTGCAGATGCTGGGGCAGATCACGGCCCGTCCTGCTCGTGCTGCGTGCCAAGGGCACAGCAGGGAAGGCTCACAGCTCTACCTGCCCGGCCTCCCTCTCTCTCCAAAGATTCCTCCTCTGCAGAGGAAGCCAAAGATCCAGGCTTCGCTTTCTTATCAGGGATGGGCCGTTCTGCCTCGGCACTGCTCAGCATCTCCTTCACCCCCAGAGCAAAGGGGAAGACCAAAAAAAATCCCAGTTGCTCTGACCGTGACCTGGAGGAGCCTCGGCCGTGCCCTGAGCGCAAAGGCCGGGACACCGGCGATGGAAGCACCAGCCGGGGGTGGCCAGGCGCGCCAGCGACCTCGGGGTGCACGGCGAGTTTGGGGCAACACGTTAAAAGGCAGCAGAGCCCCTTCGCCTGCTTCTCACACCGCTCGCTGCCAGACACCGAGATGACGCAGGGACGGGAAATGCCTCTCGGAAGGCAATAAAGCAAGCCCGTGCGCCTGCCCTTTAGCACTCCCGAACAGCAGGGTCCCGGCGGGCAGCGAGAGGGGCACACGCCGATGCCCGTCCTCGTGGCAATCGGCAGCAAGGACACATGCGACTCAAAGGGGGACGCGGTGGGGGGTACGCAATGGCATAGATGCCATTTATCCTACTGGATCTTGGAAGCAAATGCCTCCCCAGAAAGGGAGAAATCCAAAATCCCCAGGACAGGATGACACGGATGCCCGCCCACCCACCGGTTCAGCACCTCCGCGCGGTGCCCAAAAGCAGCGGTGTTTCACACGCAGGGGCCAGACGAACCACTAATTGCAGCTCTAAAACATTTTTTGTCTGACGCAAGAATCTACTCGCAAGGGCCAGACTTCCGCGTTTCTCCAGTCATCAGCACATTGTCTCGTACGTTGTTTAGGATGTGACAACACGGAGGTGTAAAGCCTGGCCCCCCCCTGCACCAGACCACCTCTCCGGGCAGCCCAGCGGCCAGGGCCTCGGGTGCAGAGCGAGCCCCCCCCAGCCCACACCGTGCCCCAACTGGGGAACACTGGGGCTGCAAAGCGGCAGGGAGGTAAGACAGCCCTTCGGAGCCTGGCTGGGACGAGCCCTTCTCCTTGGGCCCATGCGCAAATTAATCCAGCCAGGGATTACGAGGAGCCTTAATCACCGTGGACAAAGCCCCGCGTACCCTTCTCTTAAAAGACAAAGCCCTGACGCGTGCAAAAAGCCCTGGCTGTGGGCATGGGGGACAGGAGGTCCTCTCCACGGCCAGCACCACACAGCAGGCAGCACAGAGAAGGGACGAGGAAGGGTCTGTGCGCCCAGCACGACCTGGGAGACCAGCAACGAGTCAGGCTTCACCCACGCTCTGCGCCTGCGTGAAATGGTTAAGGGATTGAGAAAGTCTTACGAGGAGCGTCTGAGGGAACTGGGGGTGTTTAGCCTGGAGAAGAGGAGGCTGAGGGGAGACCTGATCGCCCTCTACAACTACCTGAAAGGAGGTTGGAGTGAGGTGGGGGTCGGCCTCTTCTCCCTGGTAACAAGCGATAGGACCAGGGGCAATGGTCTAAAGTTGCGCCAGGGCAGGTTTAGGTTAGACATTAGGAAAAATTTCTTCACAGAAAGGGTTGTCAGGCTCTGGAATGGGCTGCCCAGGGAGGTGGTTGAGTCCCCGTCCCTGGAGGTATTTAAAAGAAGGATAGATGAGGTGCTTAAGGACATGGTTTAGTGGTGGGATGGCAAGGTTAGGTTAGTGGTTGGACTTGATGATCTTAAAGGTCTTTTCCAACCGAGATGATTCTATGATTCTATAAATGCCCAAGGGAAGCAGGAGAGAGGGCAGCGAGCGGGAGGACACGGAGCACGGGACAGCAAAACTCCCTGTCCCAGGGAGCCCAGGGACACAGGGACGGGAAGGGACGGGGACACGACTGCTTGTTTTCATCCCTCCATCACACCCCCCCCACGGTGGGGGCTTCTGCTCTGCCTCTCCTCCAGCCCTTGCAACATGCTCCCCCCGGCATCGCTCTCATCTGCAGTTTTTCCCTAATTGTGACCGAAACCCACCTTTCCCGGTAACGTCCCGTCTGCAGCGACCTGGCTACTCAGTTCAGTAGGTCCCTTTGTCCCTTCAGAGAGTTTGGCCTTTGGCTGCTGGCGTCGCACCGCTGCAAATCCCGGTGCAGAGGGGCCGAAGGGAAGGAGCCGTTGCTTCCCCAGCCTGCGGCACAAGCACCCCACCATGGTGGCTAACAGAGCAAAAAAGTTCTCCTTTCGAACTAGCATCCAGCTTGCACTATTTTTAGCCTGGAAGATAAAATTGTAAGAGGGTATCTTGAACGTGAAGCATGAAGTACCTGGTGCGGATGCTGTAGTGATGACAACAGAGAGCCCCGGGAATGGGATGCTCAGGGCTGAGATGTCCATCAAGTGGTTCATGACTTTAGAGCTTACAAGTGTGGCCACTACCAGTCTTTAATATTATCTGGAATGGTGGAATTTCTTCAGTTTGATCAAGTATGGGCTCCTCACCTCTTTTTTCATCTAAAAAAGGGGGTAGAGTTAGCATGTGTCTTTTAAACTGTCCAAAACCAGACAGAAAATGCCCACAGTTGCTGTTGACCAAGCGACTGATGGTGAGTCATCTGCTCACATGCCATAACGCTCCCCGCATGGAGCCACCAGCCAGGTTTTGCTCCGTGAGACCAGTCTGGTGGAACTGGTGAGACAGCTCACTGTGTTTTTCTTGGAGGGAAAGCAGTGGGATATGTGGACGTTGCTGAATAAAAATCATTGCTCCACATTAACAACGAGCCAGTCATCCAACGGCAAAACATTTCTCAAAAAAAAAAAGAAGATAACTCCTTACACATTTCTCTGCTGCGTGGCTCTGAAGCGCGTGGAAATCAGCTCTGCCCCAGCCTCCCCTGCACGTCAGGGCCAACATAGGATCCTTGTACTGCACGGCTTGGCCTCGGATGACAAAATCCAAGCACCAGAAGATATCATCAACACTGCAAACTAACGGACGCCTTCAAAATCCCACTGGAAAAGGCGAGTGCTTTTCCTGCCAAGCCCACCAAGAAGGGATGAAAGGAGAGCCCTGACGTCTGTAATTTGTACTGAGCAGTCTAAGTGGAGGGTTGGGTGTTACCAGTCCCCATCTGAGATGCATCTGATGGACTGGGCTGACCTTGAAGCCGTACCTGCCGACCACACACGTACGGAGGTGCCAGCGGTGGATTCCTGGTGGAGGACAAGCGAGGCCCAGGCAGTGCCAAGCTCCGTGGGCCGTGCAGGGTCCACACTGCCCCATCGTCCCTGCCCTCCTGTGCCCATCACCCCCAGGACACCAGCCCAGCAAAAGCTCCACTCCCACTGTAGGACCTCAGCGGGGCTCTGAACCATGTGGGGGGGACGACATCCAGCAGCTATCCGCTCTAGGAACTCAGATCCAAGCACTGACACCTTTAAGAAAATAAATATATAAAACCCAAAACGCACGACGTTCTGCTAACCGAGCTGGTTCGCTCCTGCCCACGTTTCTGTGCCTGCGCTGTGCAATGCATCTTCCGGCTTGGCGCCCGGGTTTCCCTCAGAAATGCAAGTCTTTACCCAGGAATTCATAGCAGGAGAAATTAAGAAGAGAAAGGGGAGGGGTGGAAAAAAAAACCAACCCCAAAAACCCCCCCACTTTTCCTATCTAGCACCAAAGCCTTTTCCAGGTCCACTTCCCTTTGGCTCGCTCACTCTTTTGGGTCTACCAGCATATTTTAGGTAATGAAATGCACATTTGCTGGTCAGCTCTAATATATCCAGAGGGACTGGTTTTCGCGTGTGTTGTTTTAAACTTAAGGGTGTTGTAAAGTTGTTCCAACAGCCCAGGGACGGGACGATAAGACATGGCAGGCAGCCCCTGTTTAGTGGGTGGTTGTGGTATTAATATTTATCCCATAATTGAAGGAAGACGTGACAACATGAGAAAAGCAAACCACCACCACGTTTCCTTACAAGGCACACACTGAACCCTCTGCAGAGACCACCTCGTATCTGTGAGGCATTTCATACAATCCCTGTTTACTGCAAAGAGAGAAAATCTTCTTACAAGCCAAGTTCTTAAAAAAAAAAACAACAAAAAAACCCACACCAAAACCAGGGCTCCGAGTCAGAATCAGGCCTGCTGGCCCCAGTGCTCCCAGCATCTCCCTTGGCACGCTGCGTCCCCTGGAGCATCCTGACCCAGCCCTACCTGCCCCAGAGGATACAGCTCCATCACAGCACCCTGCGCGGCCGAACCGCGCTCGTACAACTGCTGCTTCCATCTCCAGGCAGTTTTCAAGCGATTGATTGAGATCAGGCTCGCAAAGCTACAGGGAAAAGCATCTCATGTCAATTGATTTTGTGCTTGCTTGGTAGAGAAGAAAACTAAAGATATCTTATTCACCTCGAAAAACAAAAATAGCCATCCTTCACGAGCGGGTCCCGGGAATTTTACAGAGCTACAGAACAGCAAGCAAACAGCAGCACGGTGTCAGAGCAGAGGACTCCAAGCACGAGTCAGTGGGAAGCCCACATTAGTGGTCATCGCTGCCAGGCGGGTGCGAGAGGAACAGACCCATCCGCACAAATCCCCTCCTGCTGAAATGACAACGTGCTGCAGAATTACTGCCCCAACTTGGGGACACCAGAGCACGAAGCTCCAGCTTTCCTGTACTTTCGGTTCCTTAGAAAGTCCAGGAGATGAGGAAGAAGGTTTCCTGAGATGCTAAGCAGGTACCTAGAGAAAAGTTAGCTGAAATCGTGTAGAGATACCTGGAGAGCACACAGCTGCAGTCGAGGACTGGGAACACAACCAGAGATTAAGTCCATCTCCGTGATGTACGCGCCCGCTCCGCATTTGGGCAACTACGCAGAGGCTGAGCTCGATGACAGGGGAAACGGGAGCTCCCATGCTGGCCTCTCCCCTCTTCTGCTTTCTTCTGTTCCAAACAGCCTGACAGCAAGAGGTGGAGCGGGACACAATTCCCCGTAAAATTCTCCAGCTGCGGGCAAGAATCCATGCAATTAATTACGCTTAATGCTCATTGGGATACGAAACACAGATGAGGATGGCGAGAGCTTACGTGGCTGAGCTGCCCCAGAGCCCAGAGGTCCCACCTGGACTTTGCTGGGCTGGTGGACAGCAAGGAGGGAGCTGGGACAACCTCAGGGCACAGACCCATCCCAAAGCCACCTCTCTGTACAACCCCGACACCCTGAACGCTGCCCGGGCTGGCGGAGGGCTAAGGGAGGGCGAAGCTACAGCTGGGGGGGCTGACAGCCCACGCGGTGTTCAACGTCGCTCTGCTTCCTGCAGAGAGCCCAGGCAGCTCCGTCCTTCCCCTCCCACCCTTCCCGGCCTCTCTGGTCACAGCTGGGCTCTCCATATGGATATCAGACAAAAAAAAAAAGGTTAACTTGCATTTTTAAGCCTTTGGCAGAGGCTACCTACAAAGAAAAACACATTTTAGAGGCAGTGACGTAGAGATGCTGTTTATGAACACGAGGTTTCGGTATTTTCTGCGGTCATTTAAGCTAACTGTAAAGCTGCTGCTCGTACCCACAACCTGCCTACCCCCCCAGCAGCCTGCTTTTACCTCCGGCTTGCTGACACCTTTCAGTAGACAAAGCCTATACGAAGTCTTCGTATCTAGGTGGAGCTTTTCTAAAAGTAACAGGGGACTTGGGATTTCTCCCACAGACACGCACGTTAGCCATCTCATGTTTGTTAAGGTCAGTGGTTTCCCTCTTTCACTCCCAGATCTCTTACAAATTGTACGGCATGGGTCCAGGTCCCTACAAGGAGCATCCAAGTTTGTTCGTTACCGCCACGCTGCCCGGACACAGGAGGAGATGCTCACTTCAGGGTCCTCTCCGTAACGATGCTGACCTTCCCTCTGACACCTTCCACCCCTTTTCTCCCAGGACAGGCAGGACTTTGTTTATGGTATTATTCAGTCACTGGCAGGAAGACATGTGCATGTCCAGACAATCAGAAACCCTGAAGTCGATGGCTTGGGCACATCAGTTGATCCCAATTTTAAGCTCAGAAGATGCCCCAGCCTTTCACCGCACAAGGTTCTGCAGGGGGTTCCTGCAGCTGATCTCCCTCAGCTTCTCCCCTCTCTGGTTTGGATGACAATTAGGAGGTGACTGAGCACCAGTCCTCTCCCTGCGCACAGGGTGCGGTTTCTGCCAGGCTCATTTATGGAGAGCCTCTGGGAAGAGGCATCAGCTGGCAAATAAACGCCTTAAATCCAAATGTTTTAAGCCACCAGCACAAGCCCAACTCTTCCAACACCACGCAGGACTTGTCCATGGCAGACAACATCCCTGCCCAATAAACCCTTTAAAGGTTCACTGATCACAGCTAGACACGTCATAAATTTCCCCGAACAGTTTATTATCCCCATAAACCTCTCTAAAACTATTTTATCTCGTCTGGATTGGCAATTAAGCAAACTTTGCTCTGTTCACGGCTTACCGAGCCAGCCTCTAACGACAACGCGTGTTCTGCTTAAAAAAGGGAACGCAGAGACTCACGAGCGTGTCAGCCCTCCCAACCACGCGTCACCCCAGGCACGGCAACCAGCCCCGCGTGCTCCGTGTGCTTCCCCTGCCAGAAACAGGCCCACTATCAAATAACGTTTCTTCCACTCTCTTATCTTCCCAACGTGCTATTTAAAAGGCAAAGAAAAAATTAGCTTGGAGGCTCCCTCGGCCTGCTTTTGCCAAAATGCATGCCCTGCATTTAATTCAAAGAGTTATTTTCGCTTCTGGGAGCTTAGCAGCTACTTTGTCAACAGGGTTTTTTTATTGAGAAAAGTTGATGTTATGGCTTCATTTAAATCAGGTGGATAAATGCACGCACAACCATCATCTGTTGGCTTTTCAATTACTTTTTCAATTTGGCTTTTCAATTACAAGACGCAGAACTAAACCCACTTTCCAGGTTGTCCGACCTACCACAGGACTTCCAACTTTTCCATGCAGCCCAGTCCACCTTCCCCTTATAACCAGATCAGGCAAATGGAGGGTTTCCCCTCTCGGAGATGAATCACGGGAGCCACCAACCTGTTTCTCCAGACGCAACGCTGCGTATGATGCTGCCTCCCATCCCGTCCCGCACGAGGCGGGGGCGAGCAGAGCCGGCCCCAGAAAGCCGATGGGCAAAGCCGAGGCTGGCGGCACAATTTGGCATCAGCGTACATCCCACCCAAGAGCCTGCTGCCATGGTTTGCTAGAGCAAGGGCTGGACAACCAGAGAGGTTTTTGAGACGCACCAAATGAGACGCACAAAATCAGAAGACATTTAAGGGGTTGAAGCCTTCGATCGGTACACCCAAATATTGCATTTAATAGGAAATGTCATCTGGTGCACAGCTGGCTGGTGGGGTGGCACCCTCAGCTGTCACCCAGAGCTGAGCAGCCACCTTCCAACGTGTAATGATTCATGTGATGAAAGTGGGGTTTGAACAAGACAATTAAGGAAGGGTCTGAGGAGTAAGCACTTCCCGTGCTCCAGTGAGGACTCTCACACGCAGCATTTTTAATTTTAACCAATTCTTCTCTCCTGTGCTTGGTGCTGCAGGACCAGGTTTGGGGCTCTACATGCCACCAAGCAGTTCCTCTAGCAAAACCATGATTCACTGGATCTCCTTCCACCCAGCCCTGGCGTCCAAGGACACAGCTGCACCACGCATCTGTCACCTGCCGGTGCCATAACAGTGTCCCTTATGTGGCATTTAGGGAGGTGCTGCCTTCACCCAGAAACCTGGCCTCCGGGCTTGACCACCAACCTCCCGCAAGATGCTCCCTGTCACCACCGTGCAGCACGGTCCATCCTGAAGAGCTCCCAGGACACTGCAATCCCTGAAGAGCAGGACCTGCAGAAATCCCACCACCACCCACCAAGCCTTCCTCTCACAATGGAGTTAGGTGGAGGTTCAAAGCTCCTCAGTGGAGCTTATGAAAAACATCCAAGAAGGTTACTGCGACCATCCAACCTTCCGAGGATCCGATGACAGCCTGCCTGCCCCCAGCCACGTCAGGAGGATTAATGTTTGCTGCTGGTAAAGACAGCTCCTCCTCCTCTCTGCAGAGACACCCCTCCATCCCTCCTGAGGGCACACAGCTGCTGCTCACCATGGTCCTCATCACCGCCTGATTCCCAGTCAGACCATGCCTGTGTTCCAGACCAGAGGACAGCCATCACTCACACGAGCCTCGGCTGGAGGGAATGCCCGGTTTGGATACTTACAGCTCTGCTCATTGTCTCTTTTATGTTAAGCATAAGCCCACCTCAGCCGCGTCCCTCCTATGCCAGGCAGGTCCCACAACCTTGTGGCCACGGTTCTCACATAACCTTGGGGCCACGGCCCATCCCGCGTTACTCCTTCCCTCCGCCACCACTCCACCGATGCCCTTCTTGCCATGCCAGGAATGCCGAGCAGTCATTCCCGTCACCGTCTGCAGGAAGGAACCAGGACCCGGCACGGCACCCAAGGGAGAGGTCCCAGGTATCTCTGGGGAGTTTGATGGGCAAATACCTCACACTGGTGTCCTGAACTCCAGGAAGGCAAGGAGCAAAAGTTGCAGTTGCTTCAGGAAGCACTGTGGGATCATTTACCCAAAGAAAGGCACACTAGGGCAACAGGAACGTGGAGGTAGGGTACACTGCCCAGGAACACAAGCTGGAAGGACCTCTTGGTCGTGGAAGCCGGGGGTCAGCAGCCAGGGAGAGACCTTCAGGGTCACTGACCACCCCTACTCCCACCTGCAGCACAGGCCACCACTTCTTACGACTGATAAACTTTGGAGGCACAATAAAAAGTCAAAGCCACAAGCGTAATGCCGATGCCACCCACGTCCCAGCCCCCTGCTGCTGCAGGGCACGCGTTGGCCTCCAGCCACCATGGTGCCCCTTCTCCAGCTCCAGCTCTCCACCAGGCAGAGGTGAAGCACCCGACCAGCCGGATGGCAATTTCCATGACAACGCAGGGATGCCATGAGCAGAGGATTAAGCTCCAGCAGGAGGGGAAGCGGGACCAGGGGGAGGGAGGTTGATCAACAAGCACCGCGACAGGGACGCCGCGGAGGAACGGAGGCCCACGGCATCGATTTTCACGCCCATCTTCCCCTTTCAGTTCTTCTCTAGCATGAAAGTCCCAATTTAAATGGCAGACTTTGACACCATTAAAAACTATCAGAGCATTTAACACACTGCCCCTTCCTCCCACGTCATCACACCCACGTCTGCCACAGAAATAAAGAGGACTGCAAGATCCAGACATCTCCCCACAGTCCCGGCATGAAAGTGCAGCAAATCTGCGTCACACAGAGAACCTTTGAAAGAGGATGAATGCTAAGTGCAGGGAAAAATGATTACTTCATTTGTAAAGACCATGTCTCTTGTCATTCTAATTCATTCCAAATCCTCCAGGCACCGGACAGCTGTGGGTTTAATCATGAATATACAAATCAGCAACAACAAATGAACAACAAAGAGTCTCCAAACGCGATACAGGGAGACCCAGAATTCGCTCTGGTTTGGCGGCCGCCCTCCCTCCTTCGCACCGAAAGGAAGGAGGGGATGGGTAAAGCCAGGACCTGCCACCACGCGTCCGGGCAGCCCAGCGGCACCTCTCTCATTTACCCCGGGACACGGGAATGCCAGCCCGCACCTCTCCCTGCTCCGGCAAAGCCTCCCCGCCGCCGCGCGGGAAGCGGCACGGAGGACAGCAATGGGGAGAAGAGGGACGGGAGAAGTGAGGGAGGGTGGGCAGAGGCCAGGGCCAGTGGAAACGAGAGGCTGGGGGAGCGAGAGCAGCTGGAGCAGCACAGACAACTCCAATAGGTAGCCGGGAAGGAAAAACAAAGGGTCTAATATATGCAAAAGAAACGCACCGAGCGATGGGAAATGCTCGCTTCTGTCTGCGCCTTGGCCAGGGCAGAGCACAGGGGTAACACCGGTACCCGGAGGTTCGCAGAAGGGTCCCCCCGTGAACACCTCCCACGCCAAAGGAGCGCAAGTTCCCACGCGGGCACTAAGGCCGTTACACCTAACGTCAACCACCAAACCTTCCACGGCGGGTCCTGCGGAGGCTGCTGCTGCCAAGGAGGCTCGGGGCCCCTTCCCGGCCAGCCAGCGCTGCGCTTAGGCGTCGTCTGCCCCGTCTCGAACACGCGCGTTAGGATGCTACGGAGCTGGTGCGCAGCAGAAGACGGAGCAGGCAGCAATCGATATACCCATCAGCGCGGAGCACTGCACGTCGCCTGGAGGGGAGAGCTGGGAGAGGAAGCAGGAGCTACCCAAAGGCTTTGCAGAACAGATTATTTCATTTCTCCTACGAAAAGGGCAGGAACGGAGCACAAGGTAGGGCTGAGCATCAGCCCAGTCGCAAACCACCTCCCGCCTGCTGCTGGGAGCTGCCGCGCTGCTCCTCACCTTCCGGGCCCGCTCGCCCAACCTCAGCACACAACTCACGAGGGATTTGTTTTCCGAGGGCCTGAGACCCTGCAGAGCATCACAGCAGACAGCTGACCACCCACTCGGGGCCAAGGACCAAGCCCTCAGTTTTCACCCCAACGCTACCTCTGCAGAATTACCTTCTTTTACTTTAACCATTTTGCAGATTTATTCAACGTGATTTGATCCGTGTGACTGTTTGTTTGGAAGTGATGAGGGATGGAGGTGAGGTACTTCTAAAGTGCAAGCTTTAGGAAAAAAAAAAAAAAAAATCAGACCAGGTGAGGAAAAAAGTGGGGTTTGTGCGTCCTAAAGTCACCCCGGGGTGGAGGCAGCCTCTCCTCTGGGTGCCAGGCTGCACCCAGGGCTGCGGGCGGGCCGTCAGGGTGCTGTGCAGCAGCAGGACAGTCCCTGGCAGCCTGGGAGACTAATTTCTGTACCAGCCACAGCTCCAGCAGTCAGACCCAGCAACACGTTCCTGCCCTGTAAGAAACTGCTCCCCATCAGGCTTTGAAGCCAAAATCATCCTCAGGCAGAGGGAGAATCCCATCCCGTTTCCCTGCCCTTTCTCCTCGCTGCAGTGCTGGCCCTGGACCCCAAACACGGCATCTACATCCCTCCTGCTCCAGACAGGATGGTCCTGGTGCTCCAGCTGCCCCATGCTGGGAAGGAATCCGTCCTCTCCTCTTCCACAGGGTGAGTCAGTTGGGTATTTTACTCCACTTGGGAAAAGATGCCTGGGTTGTGGAGTAATGAAAATAAACCTTATCGGGCAGTCCTCCCCACGGAGAGGAGCAAGGTCTCCCCGGCCATCCTGACAAAGTAGATCTGGAGAGAAAGATACGGGGACGAGCAGGGGGACCTTGCAGAGACTGCAAGAAATGACGTGCAAGACAGTTTCACGTACCCTCACCAAGGCGTTTCCCAGTGCAAAACCCTGCCCTTGCCAGGCTGCGGCTTTGCGCTTAGCGTGGCTCGGGGATTTCTCACCTCCTCCTGTGCAGAGAGCTCGGCAGAGGAGAGCGGCCACCCCACCGATCGCCATCACTGCTGGGCCCCGCAGAGCAGCGTCAGGTCCGTGTCCTGCTCCCAGGCTCTGTCCCAAGTCGCAGCTGATGCGAGAGCTCCTCGCACCAGGGAAGGAGGCGGCACACGGGCAAGGTGAGCCTGCCGGTTCCCCGCAGCCTTCCCGTCCCCAGACGGGCTTGCACGTGGAAGAGGAGAGGAGTTTCGGGGGTTCAGCTGAGCCCTCAAACTGGCAAGCTTTCTGCATCACCCTCCTTCCTTTCTGCAGACTCCCTCATACAGCATGCCGTGAGGAGGAGGGACCACAGGGGACGTTTGAGCTTTGAAATTATTGAGACCCCCCCCCAGAGCCACGTACTTGGAGTTCACCCTCTCCCGGCCCAGCTCCGGGAAGCAGCACTCGCATCCCGGGTCCCTCACCTCCATCCCACCCCAAGGCCATCACAGACTAAGCTCCCTCCAAACATTAGGTCAGACTCCCTGGTCAATCCTGGAAGGACCAAACAACACAAAATGCAGGATGCTGACAGTAAAAGTTAGCGTACGTAAGCAGAAAGCCCAGTTCCCGATTCTGCAAGGGAGCAGACAGGTACAACCGTCCCTCTCCACTACCAGCAGCGCCAGCTCAGAACCCTCCAGGATTTTCATACGCGCACCAGCTCTGGTCCTCCTGGCAGAAGCACTTTATGGAAACGCCAGGACCCCCCTCTCGGCCGCGTACCCCACCCCAGCGAGCTCAGCACCTGCGGCCGACAACCAGCCAGGCAAGCAATAGCAGCCTGCTGTGAGGCAGGAATTAACAGCGTAAAGACCTTGTATGACAAATTCAGTGTCAAAATAAACGGCACCGGAGGTACTCCACCAGCTAATCTCCTTTGTACTTAACGTTCTGGGGGTTAATCTAAGCAAAGCATTTCCACCGCAGGGTGAAGCCCAGCTGGGGTCCAACACCTGGGACAGCCGTGGCATTGCCAGCGAGGGATGGAGATGGCAGGAAAGTCGCATCCCTACGGCCACCAGCGGAACCCAGCCGATGGTTCAACAAGTAAACCTGAAGCCCAGTGACCACAACAACAAAAAGACGGATGCTCGTGTGGACAAACCCACCTTCAAGCCTGCAAACCCGAGCCCTTCGAACCCACAGCCGTCATGCCATGGGGCTGTCTGAGCTCCGACGAGGGGGGCTGCCCCCCACCCCAGCCCAGCGTCCAGCTGCACGAGCAGGGCTCCCCAGCCAGCTGTGCACATCTGTGGGAACGGCAATCTCAGCCCTAAACCACAGCTCGGGGCTGGGCAGGGCGTCAGAGCAGCGCTCGATCAAGTGCTCGCAACCAAGAAACACAGATGCAAACCCACAATCCCCCTGTGCCGGCCGCGGCGACGTTAGCAGGTTTTCCCAGAGAGCCTCAAAGCTTTTCCCTCGCCGGCAAAACCTCTTCCCACCGGCACGGGATCGGACACAGCCCCGCCACAGCCCTCCAGAGCGGCTGGGCTGAGCAGGAGGTGGGACGGGAGGCCCCCGGCCGGGCGCTGGGCTGGTGGGGAGCAGCACCCCGAGCACCCGTCGAGACCCACGGTGGATTTTACCCCCCGCTGCAGACACGGGCTGCACTTCGGCTTCCGTGAGCCCGACGATTCGCCCAAGGCGAGATGGGAAAACTCGCGCATCCCCTCCCGTGCGCGAAGCCCGAGTCACGCTGGGAACAGCAACGGTGACAAACCCGCTCCCCGGCCTGCCTCTGCGCGCCACAACTCATCTCTTCACCCCGCAGCAAGAGAGAAAGGGTACACCCCCCCCCCCCCTTAAAATTGCCTTTCTTTGAAAAAAAAATTCCTTGAACAAATGGCAGCAAATCCCAATGCGGACCTGCACAATGGACACTTCAGTCTGCCCAGGGGAGGGAGAGACAGGACCTTCAATGCCTAAATAAATTCAATTTGCTCGTTCAGAGGGGGCTGGGGAAGGTTAGGCAGAGGGTAGCAGTGGTTATTCACTTCCCCCAATTAACATTCCAGCAGCGCTGCTCCGCTTTCTAGGAACAATGACTTTTTTGGGAGGGGGAGCGATGCTTGTGGGGGCGTTGGATGGACCTGGAGAAAGGAGACACGTCTGTGCCTTAACAGAGTCCGAGTTCGTGTGTGATGGGAACCGCTAAACAAAACCAAGAATAAATAAAAATCTAGCCTATGCAAAAAAGAACCTGCAAAATAAACCTCCTCACATCCCTAGACCAAGATTATTTGCCCTTACTGCTGATGTAAATATTTTGTGCACAGGCCTCGGCAAGAGAAAAAGAGGTGGCTTGTCGCTGGTTTGTTTGTAGGAGGTCCCCAAATACGGGGTAATTAAAAATATTTAGACCAAGCTTTGAGCCGCACCATCCCCACAGCCTCCCGCGGCCCCACGCCAACTTGCAGCGGCCGAGGACCTTGACCGCCCGTGTTTTAAGATAAACCGGAGCTTCATCCCCTCCACCCTCAGCTCTCCATCGCCCGCAGCCTGGGCTTACAGGTGGGGCGGCCGGAGGATGGGCGTTACTTCATCCCGGCACCAGCTTCCCAGCTTACGGCTCCGCAGGCCGGCTCTCCCGCGGGTTGAACAGGGCTGGATCCCATCCTCTCCACTCTCCCGGGCTTCCTTCTGCCCCGGCAAACTCCCAGGCCCCTTTACTGAGGTCTGCCCACCACTATGTAACAGTGACTTACTCATTTGTTTCCTTCCCAGGATGAAAAATCTGCCTGTTCTCAGCACGGTCATTACGTTCCCCAGTAAAGCATTTGCAACGCACTCTGCGGCGGCAGCAGGTCTCCCAGGGAAGCTGTGCGGTTTGCGTGTTCCTCCCGGGCTTAATCCCAGTGCAAAGGACTTGGAGCCTTTTCACAGCAAGCAAAGGTCTGCAGTGAAAACAAATCCCCTCTCAAGCCAGGAGCAGGCACTAGGAGCCTTACCTCCCCACTGTGCCCTGTCCCACCGCACGACCTGCTGCTCCGGAGCCAGTGCCCGCAGATGCTCAGAGGTACCTTAAACGGCCCCAAGGAACAGGAAATGACCATTTGAACAAAAACCTGGGTGAAACAGGTGAGCTATGGGCTGGATTTGCTGTTGACTTTCAAACCTGAGAGAGGAAACCACCCACAAAAACGCAGAGGCCAGCTACTGAAAGGGAAAGGTCCTCACCAGAGGGGAGCAGCATGATCCAAAACCAGGCTTGGCACGTGCTCCCCTCCAACCCCGCTGCACCACAGACCACGTGTGTCTCCTCCTCACCGTGCAACACAGTTATTGCCATAGTTGAATGCTGGAGGAGTTGAACAAGGACCCAGGTCCCACATGGTCCTATCACTGTCTCTAGGAGCTTCCCTACATGAAGCTCCATACCTTGTCTCCTCCAGCAATCCCCTTCCTCCCTCTCCTCCCCAGGAGATAATAGGTGTCCAGGCAAGAGGGTCAAGACCCCACCACCCCCCCCAGGGAAACTGGGTGCACACGGGGTCTTTCCCAGACAGCCACTTTCATACTGCTTCCCTCAAAGCATCCAGAAGCACTGAAACCTTCCATGAGGCAGGACATTCCTGCTGTCAGGAAGATCCAGAAATCGAACACTGTCATGCTGGCAGCTGGGCACCTCTGAAGAGATACTCCCTCTGCCTTGGAAAGCCACCTCTGTAACAGCCAAAGAAAACAGAGGGAAGATCTCACACCCACAAAAGCGTAACCCTGCCTTCCTGCTCCACCACCAGTCAGCCCTGGGTCCCAGTCCAACCTTCTGCTGGGCTGCTTGGGGGCTTCAGCAGGCAGCGATTCAGCAGGCGGGCAGCAAGCACGGCCCTTGCCATGAACGAGGCGTCAAGAGCCCTACGGCCAAAGCAGCCCTCCCCCCCAGCCCTCCATCTGTAGGGCGAGGATCTGCGAGGCCGAAGGTCTCCCAGCTGCGGGCCCTAGAGCCACCCATCACCACCCCTCTGCAGCTATTCTTAGGCCTCCGCTGTGATCGGGCTCTGACTGGAGATGCAACTGCAGCAGCAGCAGGGAGGAAAAACAGCTTTCTGCATGTGACAGGCAAAGACCTCTAAAGAGTCCGTGCAGAAAGACACAAATCTCCTTTTCTTTCCAGAAGATCAAGGCCCAACTGTGCAAGTTGTGCAGCCTCCAAAGGCACCTTACTCCCTGTTGAAGCCTGGGCTATTTCTGCCTCTGCAAACGCTCCCTTGTAGAGATAAGGCTCGGCTTTCTGACGCTTGTAAACTAGTCATTAAAAAAAAAAAAAAAAAATAAAACACAAGGGGGGAGGAGGGAGATGAACAAAATGCTAATAGGAACCCCCAGGTCAAACCGCCTCCCCTGTCACCGGGGCCCTCCTCTTGCCAGCACATTCCTGCAGCTAATGAGGCCCCACCGCTTCCTCCTCCCTCCTCAAGTTGCTCCTGGTGATGCAAATCCATCGTCTTTGTTTCTATTCTTGGAGTAAAAACAGAACCAAAGTAAATAGCAAAACAGCTCTTAGGTTTCAGGATCTTTTCTTTTTCCATCCTTCCCAACAGCGGCGAGGCTGTTGTTGCCGTCAAAGCGAGGTGACACCCGACCCCAGGCATCGTCTTGTTCCCACCGGAAACGCTCTGCTTAATCTTCAGCCTCCGACGTCCCCTTTGAGACCGCTGCCAGCTCCTTCTCCGAACCTCCGCTTCGCTGTGCTCCTTGGGAGGTTTCGGACGTCACCGCAAGTCTCTCGGCGAGCGAGAGGGCCCACGGAGAGCCTGCCAAGGACGGGAGATGGCAGGGAGCTCTCCCCACTCCCAGCCCCTCGAGGCACGTCCCCATCAGACCTCCTGCCCTCCACCCTCACCTCTGCCCAAGGAGCCGAACCAGCTCCAGTCTGCACCCAGAGACACCTCATGGTGCCCAGCGCGTCCCCAGGTGCACAGAGGGGAAAAGGAGACACGCGGCGACGCGAGTTAGACACGTCCCCTCTCCCACACACGTGTGCCAGCGTCCCGCGAAGCCCGGTGCCGGCCGTCCTGCCCCGTGGCACTGCCAGGGAAGCTGCTCCCGCAGGGAAGGGCCGGAGCTGAAGATCAGCTCTGCCACTGCCGAGCTCCCGTGGAAGCTGCAGACGCAGGAGGGGCAGGTAAGGCAGTCTGCGTGAGAAAAAGCTCTATTCAGATACGGTTTCTGGTCTGTAACAACGTCCCCCAAAGTCACCTGCTCCTTAGGTGAGGGCCAGCAAAGCCAAGCGGGCAGCAAACCCTGCGCTGGGTGCTGGGGTCCTGAGTGCCTGCAGCAGGACGAGCACCGTCATGGCTCACGCTGGAAGCAGAGAGCAGCGCAGAGCCAAGCCTTGGCTCCAGGTGCAGATGCAGAGGAGAGCCCTGAGAGCGCTCATTAACCAGGAACAGTCAGATGTCACCACCACATTCAGACACGGCGAACCCCCCAATGCTTTGAGGAGCTCCGGCAGTTTTCCCCAGACTCCCAGGTGCAAGAAAGAGCGGAGAGACCATGAGGATTTGGGGGCCGAGGAGAACTCAGACCTCTCCGGTGAGGGCAGGGAGAGGTAAAACGAAGCTCTTCTTCCAGAGGTGGGGGAAGACAAGTCGGAGCAGCCCGAGGAGCTGCTGCTCTGCGGTGGGTACCAGCGTGCCGAAGCGCAGTGCTGCAGAGACCTCTTGCAGCGCACAACCGCTACTGCACCCGCACCCCGACACCACGGAGCATCTCGCGGAGCCGCGTGATTTTAACAGAAAAAGCGAGCTTTACCGCAGGCTGATGATTTACCCTGTGCACCCCCAGGCAGGGGGCACCTGGTGAGGCTTCACGGCATCCAGCTGATGGCATCCAGCACACCAAGAGCCACCTACAGAGAGCCACCACGCTAAACCACCCCCCTGTTCTGCAGCTGAATCCACTTGCCAGATCCTTGAGTCTACATGAAGCCACAACCGTGTCCAAAAGGGCTTATTCAGGCACAAGCATCTCCCTGCAGGAATCTGCTTGCAGGAAAAGTACTCTGAAGGGTTTAAAGCTCAAAGTACTTCCTTTGCTGGCAGCCTCCAAAAGCTAATGAAAGGCATTTTGGGGATTACATTTGAAAAGAGCTGCACCATTTGCTCATGAACCTGGGGCACCTCAGATCGCTACGACTAAAGACCTGCAGACTGTGAGCTCTGAGTTGTAAGAGGACAGACTACAGCGACCAGATTTGCTCTCTGGTATCTGGGACAGCAACTGCAAGAAGGCTCAAGAGGAAGGGCAGAGGAGCAGGTCTACCAAGGGAAACGCAAAAAAGGTCCATAGGCGGACCGAGCGGCCCTACGGTCAGCAGAGGATGTGATCTTCTCTGCCTGGTCTGAGCAGCAGCCAGGCTGGGACCCAGGACCCCCAATCACAAAGTCATCCTTGCTGGCAAACCAGAGAGCCCAGAGGTGAGAATAAAGAAATGAGGATGACAAACTGTGCGCTTTGGGACTAACAGGAACCACCCCAGCAGCCGGGACCTCTCTGGCTGGAGGCAGAGGCCAGGAAGGACCTGGGCAACAGAGCACGGCCACTGTCACACCAGCTCTTGGGAGGGGACGGCCAGAGGCAGGCGGAGCAGCCACGCTGCGGAGATACAGCTCCTCACCCCAACCAGAAACTGGTCCAGGCCCTGCCGGCACGAGCCTTGGTGCGCACAGCAAGATGGAGCCATCCAAAAGCGTTTGCTTTTCCAGGCAGCTGGGCCATCGCTGGCTGCAGCCCACAGCATCCCCAGCCCACCCCGCAGCACTCAGAGCCAGCCCGGGCCACAGCGCCGACCCGAAAACTCAGTTGAGTTTCACGTTGTGAGGTACCGGTCCTGCCGCAGAGAGGAGTACTCCCGCTCATGAAATAACGTCTCGCTTATTTTAAAGTGCTGTAGTTTTCTTCTTTAAATACCAAAGGACACAGTACACGTTTTTAGCAAGTCTAGCTTGGAGAAGCAGAGTAAAATTGGAAGTTGGCAAAGGACTTCGCTTTCCTCCTCCTCAGCCCCGCTGCTTTCTGTGCATTCGATGCTCCTTGCCCAGAAGCAATACGCTAACGCACGGGAGGCGGGAAAGTCGCTGCTTTTCTCTCCGCCAGCCCTTCGGATGCTCCTTCCACCACCAGCTCCCAGCCAGCCTTACCCTCCGGCAGCATCCCCAGCGCTGCGCGGGCTGCGCACGGCTGCTCCTTCCCGGTGCAAAGCCAGCAGAGGGAGCAAACACTGCGGGTTTGTGGGGGAAATCGCGGAGGTTTTTCATTGTGGTTATTATACGGTGAATCTCGAGGCTGTTTCCCAGTAGTTTGCATAAGGTATTTGGACAGGGTCAGGGTAGGACCAAAGCCAATCCTGCATCCTCTCTCATACGAGCTCTGGGAAAATGATCCATAGCCCACACTGGTATCCAGCCTGCAAAACTGCAGTATTCAAATCGAAACCAAAGTCTGTCCCTTGGCAATAAACACCTTCCAGATTCAAGCATATGGGCCCGTGGCTCCTGTCTACTTATTTTAAGACGCTGTTAGAGACTGTACTCTCAAACGCCTGAAAGACTGCCCATCGGCACGTCGCAAATTGCTTACAGCGAACAGCGGAGGCTTCCTGCAGGTGATTTTCAAATGCAGTGTGCTTTGCCCTGTACTAAACATTAAATAAATATCAACAAATAGCTTTAAGAGACAAAATGCTGAGTAATTTCCCCTCACAGAACTGCAAAAATCTCTTTAATACCAGAATTCCTGCTCCTTCCATCCGAGAGGGAGCACACACTGCGGTTCTGCCTGCAGGTCCCCACGGTAAGAGGGGGTTTGCTGGAGCCTGGCGTACCCCACCGGGCCGTAAACGCTTCATACCACCGGCTGGCACCCGCACACCCGCCCCACGGATGCTCAGAGCTTTTTAACTGCGGGGCCAGGGCCCAAGGGTGTGCAGAGCGGGAGAGGGAAGAGCGTTTGCGAGCTTTCAGGAACCTGCCGCGTGTCAGACGTCAGCACTGCCCCAGCACCAGGCAGGACAGAGGTAAGCGGTGCCGGTGTCATCAGCTGCCCTCTGCAGAGCCACGAAACCTCCGCTGATGGAGCGCTGCATGGTTACCCGCTGCTCTCACCCGGGATCTTCTCCGCTCTCGCCGGCATTGCTGTTGGAGCTTGTAACCTTCCCAGGCTAACATGCTGGCTTTGGCCACAAACACCCTGAGCGCAGGCGCAGGCTTCCTCAGCCATCCCAGCAGCCAGCACGGGCACCGCCAAGACAACCGAGAGCACCAGAAAGACGCCCTGATAGCCAAAACGCGGCACAGGCAGGTCCCGGGGCTGTGCCCTGCCCACCTGACCTCTGCAACGGGAGGGGACTTTATGGCCAAACCCGTATTTTCTGACGGGAAAAAGCAGCGCTGGCTCTCGCCTGCTCGCGGCTTGCTGTGAAACATCACGCTGGCTCGCAGCGCTCGCGCATCCTCTCGCTCTCCCGCGGGGCTGTAAATTGTCCCAGCGCGCCGGTTGTCGAGTCACAAGTGCTTTCCTCACCCCGTACGCCTGTAAACCTCTGTCCACCCCTGCTGCAGAGGCAGGCGGGCGAGGAAACACATCCAGACTCACCTTGCGTGGAGCTGAGGACAGGGCAGAGCTGAGCTGCCGCCGGGCAAACACCGCAGCCCCATCCCAGCCGCCCCAGTGGTACCCACCCAGCAGTGGGAGCTTACTGGGGGATGCAGCCACGAAGTTACAGTCCCCGAAGGGAACCGGGGGAAAACCACGCAACGCTGGGGCAGGGGCAGGAGCTACACAAGTTCACGGAGCTCCGGGGAATCAACTCTACAAGCGCCACAACCCAGCGCTGTCCCGGCAGGTTGTCAGTGTTTCTGGCCATCTGGCTTTGCGTGATGTTTGGATTTAATTTTCTTCTTTCCTGTTCTCACCGACAAGTTCCCCATGGACTGCAGCAAGGAGAGGAAGGTTAGGAAGGTAAGCACAAAGTAGCGGCCGAGCACGGTTTGGGAACACAGACAATATTAGTCTGATGCTCATACAGACAGACATCGCTCTGGAAAAACATGGGTTCGAATGACCTACATTTTGGATATTTAAAATAGACAAAATACACCTTTATACACCCGGCCAAAACCCACCTCCAGATTCCCCCGCAAGCAGACAACCACCACGGCACGCGGGCTGACATTCAGCAAAACTCCCGCTCGCAACCGTCGGAGTCACTTTTACACGAGCAGGGGACCAAAAGCCCTTCGGTGCAGCAGGCACCTCCGCACCCACCACCGCATCCTGAGGGATGTTTAGCAAACAGTAAAACATCCCGACGTGCCCAGAGCCATCCTTTCACGCATCTGATGCCAAGGCAGGAGGTTTGGGGTGAATGCTGGGTGAGGCTGCATCCCTCCGTCCCTTCCCCACGCAGCCGCCCTCCCGGTGCGCTGTAGCAGCAGCTCTGAGATGCCCGATCCTGGCCCAGATTTGTGCCCGACAGGATGAACAGAATAAACCTCGGTCCATCAGGAAGGCATCCCAAAACGTTACCGCACACAGGGGGACAATCCCGCTCCCAAGTGGGCCATGGGCAGGATGGCACGGAAGGACTGGCAGAGCCCAGGCAGGAGGTTTCACTGTGCAAGAGTCAGAAGAGGCAGGAAAAAAGATAATTATTTGTCCATCACGTGTCTGTCTCTGCCAAGCTCTCCAAGGCATTTGCATTCATAACCATCAGAGTAACCAAAATTTGACATTAAATGCCCAAGGCACAGGATAAATTCCTAGGTGGCACCGGGGGATCTTCCCCCATCCTGATGGGAGAGATGCAGCCCAGCACAAAACAGCCCGTGGTGGAGGTGAACAGGAGGATTACAACTCTCCAGTCTAATCCAGATTCTGAGAAAAAGAACCACTGCTGCTCCGGGATCCCGCTGCCCTGGCCGTGCCTCACGGCTCAGAGACCTGCTGACCCCGCAACAGGAGACGGGTGCCAGGGACGGCTGGCTCCGGCNGGAAAAAAGATAATTATTTGTCCATCACGTGTCTGTCTCTGCCAAGCTCTCCAAGGCTGGCCACAAACCACAGTTGAGCAAGACTCATCCTCAGAAGATGCCCTCACATCTGATGAGCCCCTTCACACCCACCACGCAAAGCGGCAGCATCTCCCTACAGCAACCAGCACGTAAGGTCATTTCTGCCGGCACCGAACCTGCACAGCATCTCAGGGCCGCTTCGCTCTGTGCCGCGAGCGCGCAGCAGCGGCTGCGCATCCTCCAGCCCAAACAGCAGCCGTAGGCACAGCCGCCCCAGCTCACTCAGTTTGCTCTGTTTATCACAGATACCTCTTCCCAGCCGGCTTGGAAAAAGTGGGATGTATCACAGCGGGAACCCCCTCTCTACCAGCCCGGCTTTGAGCGGGCTGCCCCTCTAATTCCTCCCCCCAGGAGACACCTCCCTTTGCGCGGGGATGCCAAGAGCAGACCCACAGCCCGCACTCCTCTTCCCAAGCCATCACTGCTTTTTCCTACAGGCACCGCAAAGCATTTTCCTGAGACGCTACAAGCTGCTGTTGCAAATAAAACCGCATTTGCCAAAGAAACGAGCCGGGTACATTTTGGTTTAGAGTGTTACTGTATCGGTTCCCTCCCGCATCAATCTGCAAAGCCGCCTGATTCACCGGCGGGCTCTCCCACTCAGGGACTGCTCCGCTGCCTGCGCTCCAGTGAATAAGGCTCTATCCGGCTCAAGCGTCACATTATTTATCAGGTTTGTATTTTTTTTTTTTTTTAAACTACTCATCAATGAGCAATAGTCAGCAAGTGAGCAATCTGCCACAGTGGGGTTGGGCACAATTAGATGATACACAGTGTGCGTCCTTCATCCCTTCATCCGCCTTTGCCTTTACCTCCTCGAGACAGCCGCTGCGATTGTGCTGCATCAAACCGAGGGCAGCGTGTGCGCAGATCCAGCGTGACACTCGCTGCTCCGCTCCACCTCCTCACGAAACACGGCTGACCTGCCTCTTGGGTGGCTCCTGCCTCTAATTTTATCTTTTTTTTTTTT
>VXBL01003625.1:59723-87050 GCA_013400195.1 Aramus guarauna
TACGCTGAACTACAGGGTACAAACGAGCGTCAACTGGCTGTTTGCTATCATTTTCTCAAATCAGGTGTGAGAGAGCGTGCGGTTTTGTAGCGGTGCCGGAACACAACCAAATAAGCTGGAGCGAGCAGGAGGGTGTTACCACCGGTGTGGTTTCACTGGCATCGGTGGGGTTACGGCAGGGCCGAGCCTGGCGTTGCTGTCGCCGTAAGCATCGCACCAGAGCCTCTGGCAGCACCTGCATGCGGGAGACACCAGACTCGGCAAGTCCCTGCACGCTCAGGAACAAGAGCAAACCGTCAGGATCCCTCAAGGATGGGTCCCACCAAGCAGAAACCATTCTGCTCCGGCTGCCCAGCACCAACCACCCAGCCAGGGATATTCATATCCCGTGGACCGGTGCTGCTCTGGGCTGAGGCGGCTTCTGCACAGAGCCGTGCGCTCCAGCTCCCCAACATCACTGCAGCGTCCATCAGGAAGGGCAGGGGTTTCTGGACTGATATCCAGAATCCATGGGAACAGGAAAACCTGGATGGGTACATGTCAGCCGGTGCCTGTCTCCTACAGCCCAGGAACTGTTAGCGACTTCAGTGAGCACCAGATTTGGTCAGGTTTCTGCCAAAAAGCAAGTTTGTCTCCTCACTGCCTCCTTTTCCCAGGCTCTACCATCCCAGTTAGCCTTTCCTCCTTCATTATGGGTTTTGTAAGGCCAGGCTTACCTCTGTTCAACTCATCTGGAGAGCTCCCAAGACAAACAGGCCTCTAAGTCTTTCCTGGAGGGCACAGACATTTCATAACAGAATGACTGCATGGAAAAAATACCAGTCGAAAAAATAATAATAATTAAAACCCCAAATAAGTCAGTACATGAGAACACAGCCAGATAAGCAACACAACCCTGAGCCTCACCTACTTGAGACACACGTGAACCAAAGCAAGCCGAAGCGTCAGGGCAGCTGGGCAGCACCAGGCACGGCAGCGCCAACCGCCGCTCTCCGCCACCTCACCCTGCAAACCGGCTGACTCCTCCGGGATGCACGGCCAGCGGCATTTCACCGCAGAGGAGCAGGGGGGCAGGACAGAGACCTGCTGCAAACCCAGGTACTGAGCCATCGGGCGGCACGTCGGGACCCCGGGCACTGCCAGCTCTTCCTCCTCCCTGCTGGAATCTGCGCTGACGGTCCCAGGAGTCATCACAGGCAGTGACTCAGTCCTGGGTGACCTCCTTTAAGGCTAATACTGAGTTTAATAGGGTTAATTCTGCCTTTACTCATCAGGGCTCCTGTGAAGACAAGAAGTTTGACCATGACCTGTAACGCAGCCGTGGGCTGAGTCGCCCTCCTCCTCCTCCTCCTCCCAGGCAAGGGAGGCTGCAGAAGGTGCCATCCCTGCTCCTCGCTGCCCGTCTCGGAGGCAGCACAGATCTAGCTGGGCGTGAAACGCAAAACAGTCCCTTGCCCATCGCCGAGTGACCCAGAACACCACACACAAGGTCTCAGAGCACAGCCCCAGCCCAGCGCGGACGTGCTGGACCCACTGGGGCAAGGCAGAGGAGCCGTGTGAGAGACAGATGTCAAAAGCAATCAAACGCGCCTCTTTCTCAAAGGCGGAAACGTTGCCAACATTACAAGCCTTAGAGGAGTTAAAAGGAAAGGCTTATTAGAAAGAAAACTCGTTCTGACAATCACAAAAATTGGAATTCATTTAAAATTCAAATTATGCAAATTCAAGTAATCTGTACGTGCAGATCCATCACATGCCAGCAGTGGGACCGCAGACACATGCCACCAGCTACATGGCCTGGGGAAAGCCGCCTTCCACCGCGCTCTCGGAGGAAAGCAGGCACGCTCGCCTCCGGCAGACATGAGAAGCGCGGCCGCTCCTGGGGAACAGGACCCACGCAGGATTTGCAGGTGCTCCCTCCGCAGCGGCAGCGAAGCACAAAGATGCCTCGGCAACACCGGCAGCAGCCCAGGGGCGCAGGGAGGCAAGCCTCAAATGTTTGCGGATGAGCTACAAGAAATTCTCCCTTGAAGAAGCTTCGATGGCCATGACCAACACGAAGCCTTCGTTAGGCAGAGCGCCTAATCAAATGGATGGCAGTGTCCTGCATGGCACAAGACACACACAGGCAACAGCTCTGCCCCGTCTCCATCACTCGGCCAGGTTAGGGTCCCAGCCACCCGTCCCTCAGCAATTCCCGAAACAGAAAGCCGAGCAGCTGCATCGCAAGGCAAAGGCAGCTCAGACTGTCAGCAAGGACAGAGCAAAGCCAGAAATCTAACCTTACGAGCTGGGTAAGTGCAACAGCCTGGAAAAATGAATCAAGCTTTAAACACGGACTTTCCTAAAAGGTCCCAGGTGAGCCACTGCAGAAAAGGTAAATCACGTTCTCTCTCTGCTGTAAATGCTGCGCTGTGCACGGGGAGGGCGGCACTCACCGGGCACCGATTTCTCCCCCGGCCGCACTCCGAGAGCTGGGGCTGGGCAGAGCAGGCGCCTGGGGAAACCGCAACGCCTCCAGCACGGAGATGGAGAGTCATTACCAAACCTTGGGAGGACATGGAGCCCGGCACTAGCTACCTGTTCTCGGAAATAACTTCCCCAGGTTAGCAGAACCTTTACTTTGAACTTAAAATCCTGGCTCTCTAGCCGTGTGGGGAATACTGGTCCCATACCAGCCCGAGCCTCAGCTAACGAGCTGCCAGCTCAGCATCCTGCACTCTTGCTGCCCTGAGCCTCCGCCGAAGGGCCCTGCTGACGCCCTTTCCGGTAGGATGAGGCTGCTTTTCTCAGCAGGTCTCAAAGTCACAGCCTGTGGCCAAGCCTACTGCAACGTCATCTTTCAGCTATTGAAACAAACCAGAAGTGACATAGAAAACTAAGACATCCACCCTACAAAAACCCTGCTCTGTTCCTTGATGGACGACAGTCAGGTCCACGGGTACACCAAGGAAAGCTAAAGGCCCCCAAAGCCGCACGAAGGCCAAGGTGAATCAGCCGCAGACAGCACAAGAGCTGCCGGCACGGTGCTGAGCAGGCAGCAGGCTGGCCCCACGGGCAGAGCCCACCTCCGCAGGCACTGGGACGCTGCTTGGGCTGAGAGCCCAAGTCCTTCCACACCTTTCGCACCCATCGCCGCCCCAGAAGGAAGGCTGTGGGTGACAGGTCTCGCGGAGACGCTGAAAGCCCATCTCCGAAGGAGGAACAGTCCCCAACGTCTCAGTGACCTCTGCACCCTCCTGCCCTCCCAGGCGCAGCTGGGGGCTGCAGATCCAGGCTGAGAGACAGACAAAGCAGATATCCGTGCCTTACCCCGCAGCAGGACCGCCTCATCTTAACTTCTCCAACCTCTCTCAGCTGCTCCTCAGACACCCGTCCTACTTCTGTTTGCCTTCATCCCCGAGGTTCTCGCCTGCCTCCCCAGGCAGCAGCTCCCACAGAGATGGGCCACGGGTGCCACTGGCAGCGCCGGGGTCGTGACCAGCTCCCCCAGACTCGCCCCCGCGGGCATCTGCTGCTACGCGTGGAGAAGTATCAACAGGCTGCCGAGGTCAGAACCCTCCTCCCGGGGAGAAAAGGAGCAATTCCGTTCAACAGTCCGTCCAAGCGCAAGCGGAGAGGGCGAGGGCCCCAAGCCGCAGCGTACAGCAGTGCCGCAGCACCAGTCCGCGCGCCCCAGCACTGGGAACAGCCCCTCCTCCGGGCTGGAGGGAAGCGCGGGACTTCAGGGGGTCCCAAAACACGCGTCTGTCCGAAGCCTACAGCAGGGCGAGCACCGCTGCCTCGGCCAGCGGCTCTCGGCGGCACTTTGGGTTGCGTGGGCACCCCCTCCCCCCTCCGCTCCCATTGTACCGATGCTCTCACCCATTTCAGCACAGGGACACCCGAGCCCTCATTACAACCCCGAGGCCGGTAACGAGGCAGGAGGAAGGCCATATGAACCCCCGTATCAGGTATCTCTGGGGAACGAGAAGAGGCAGAGCCCATCAAACATTGATCAGAGTCTCCCACGGCTGCGGCACAGCCCTGCCACGTCCCCGCCGTCCTGCCGCCAGGACGCTCCGAAGGGCCGGAAAGGGCTGAGCTGCCCCAGGGTCTCAGCGCCGGCTCCTCGCTCCCTCCAACCCCTCCATCTGCAAACCCTCGAAAAGACCCAGTCGTTCGTGCGGGTGAGGCAGAGGACAGGAAAACTCATTTCCTACTCTCAACCTTGTTTCATACGTCAGACAGCAGCTCGCAGAGACGAAGCGCTTGCCCCGCGCATCACCCGGCTGAGCGACGGCCACCTCCAAGGTAGCGACAGGGCGGCAGGAAGCGGGGAGCCAGAAACCCTGCCAGGCAAGGGGATCTGCCACGACGTGGGCAAACTCGAGCCGCCGCCGCCATCTGCTCCACCCGGCTGGAGCGGCCTCTTTTTCTGTTGTTTTGGTAACGCTGCGCGTAAAAACAGCTCTCCGACACGTCGGTGTTTTTGGGAAGCTGCGCGTGTGTGAACGCGGGGGGGCCGGACGCCCCGATACTCACGAATTGCCGCCGCAGCTTGGTCTTGACGCGCTCGGCCTTCGTCTCCGCCGGGTGGACGGCGTAGCTGAGGGACCCCAGGTGGTTGTCGACCGACAGGCTCTTCCGCATGTAGAAGGAGCGGGTGCGGAAGTAGCTGAACGGAGCATCCTCCACCGCCGTGCCGAGCTGGGAGTCCCTGGGGGGGTCCGTGCAGTCATCCTCCAGCCGCCAAGCCTCCCCTGGGGAGCAGAAGGACACGCCACCCCGTTAGAGCCGCAGCCCAGGCCGTGTCCTACCCCGCCAGCCCACGGGTGGGAATGCTGTGGGCAGCCCGGACCCCCTCTGCCCATCCCACGCCCACCAGCACACCGTGGGGCGCAGCACAACTCGCTCCCTGCCGAAGCCCCTGGGTACCCTGTGCCCCCCCCCCCGGCTCTACCCTGACCAGCCTCACGCACCCACAGCCCCCAGCACCCTCCTGGCAGGAACCGCTCAAATACAGGTGGGCACAACATAGACTTGGCCAGAGTCAGGGCCTCCAGGCACTACTGCGGTATAAATATTACTCAGAATAATTAGCAGAACAAAATCCTAATATTTACAAACTTCCTGCTATTTAACTGTAATAGGGTTATCCCATTTGAAAGGGTCATTTGGAATGAAATAAAAAATGTCACTCATTCTTCATCCCTCCAAGTCCAACAAGACATTGCACGTCAAAAGAAAATGTTTCGGGTTTAGCGTGGTGGGATTTTGTTCTTAAAGGAATAAGAATCCCGCAGTCAGAACCACCCGCTTCTCGCTGCCGGCATTAACGCTTCGCACCCGTATCAGACCTCTCTCCTGCAGGCAGCCGCACGCTCTGTACTTGGCGACAAGAACAGATCTTGCTTTGCACATGGGGAAACTGAGGCACCACAACCGTCGCAAATTGCAAAAGGATTTACTGCCATCTCTTCCTCCAGAAAACTCTTTATGGCATGGCCGAGAGCAAATCGACAGGCAAACCACGGGCAGAAACCAGACCGCGGGTCTCCTCCAGCTCCGCGCAGCCCGTGGCCAGCAGCACCACCTGATGCAGGGCCCGGAGACAAAACCTCATTGACGCCGAGAAAGCGCCGGCGGCAGAGGACGGTCGGCATCACGCAGAGTCCCGGGGTAGGACTGACCATATTTCCTCGTAACAAAAGGGAAAACTAACAAAACACAACAGGAAATCTCTCCATAATATCACCGCTCTGCTCTTTTCCGAGCAGCTTGGACGCCCCGTGCTTTTTGTTGTCAGTCTCATCTTTACATCCAGAGTTTGCCCTGCCTCCCACCTCCAAGCCAAAATCACCTCTCGATAGCCGTAACAAACAAACAAAAACCCTCTCTTGCTCGATTCTTGTAAAAATGATCCATAATTAGCCATTGCAGCCCAAAAGGACATCTCACACGATTGTCTTCAAAAACTCTCCCCCTCCTGCAGCCTCTTCCCAAGGCAGGATCAGTTGTCTCTGGTTTCTGAAAAAAAAACCCCAGCATCTTTGGGCAGGAATGACCATGACCTTGCTACACCAGGGCTGAGGAGCAAAAAACTTTCAGAGTTTAAAGCAACCAAAGGCCTTAATGTAAAAACCAGCCCCAGAGGCTGCTTTACCCAGCAAGGGTGCGGGTTTTTACGTTGAATATGAGGAGCCGGGCTGGACACTGCAGCGTCAGAGCAGCAACCGGCCACCCTGTCTCCTGTGCCGCAACACAAGCGTGGCCTCCGCAAGTTCCCCAGGGATTTTCAGGTGTAAAAGGCAAAGCCCTGCCAGTGGATTTGAAGGCACCTAATCAAAACCAGCAGAAGGGAGAGGACAAGAGGGAAGAAGAAAAAGGCAGAGAGCTTAAAAACACGAACAAAGAGACAACCGGGAGCACAGCACTACCTAGCATCGCATCTTTTTTTTTTTCCCTCCTCCCCTACTTTCCATTTAATAAGCTGCTGCTGCTCCTCTCCAAATGTCAACTCATACAACACAGGAACTGCTGTTTGAAAGCTGTGATTATTCAAGGCACAAACACGTCAATCGGAGCCCAGATCCAGACTGCCACTGCGAGATAGCATCGCATCGCTCCGGGGACGCAGTAGGAAACGCCGTGACACAGGCACCGAGCCCAGCAGGAGACCCACCCGACACGCAGGAAAATTGTACGTGGAAGGAGGAACCAGCCCCGGTGCCCCCGTGCTTATCTGCGGTGGCTCAGCCTCCACCCGCACCATCCTCTGTCCCACGGTGGTCCCCTCCCAGCCCCACGGCACGGGGCCACCGCTGCTCTGCCAGCCCGGGTGAGGGAGGGCGTGAAGGGAGCCCAGCTGCCAGGGTAGGGAGAGAGGACGGCCACCCACCATGCCCTGACGGGGGTGAGGAGGGGCCTGGAGCATCTCTGGTGTGAGGAAAGGCTGAGAGAGCTGGGGCTGGTTAGCCTGGAGAAGAGAAGCCTGAGAGGGGATCTCATCAACACTTACCAATATCTAAAGGGTGGGTGTCTAGAGGAAGGGGCCAGACTCTGCTCAGTGGTGCCCAGTGACAGGACAAGGGGCAACGGGCACAAACTGGACCACAGGAAGTTCCATCTGCACATGAGGAAAAACTTCTTCCCTCTGAGGGTGACCCAGCACTGGGACAGGCTGCCCAGAGAGGTTGTGGAGTCTCCTTCTCTGGAGAGATTCAAAACCCGCCTGGGCACCATCCTGTGCAGCCTGCTCTGGGTGATCCTGCTGTGGCAGGGGTTGGAGGAGATGATCTCCAGAGGTCCCTTCCAACCTCTACCACTCTGGGATCCTGTAATACCCACTCCTCTGTACAGAACACCTCTCCCAAGGATGACAAGTTGGGTTTCAAGCCCCACGGATCATCCGAGTCACATCTGATCTCACCAATCCCAGTTTCCCATGGATTTTGCTGCTCTTGGTCTCTTCTCTCTTCAAGGAGCTACAGGCAGCTGCATCCTCCAGCAGTCCTGGAGTGGGACGAGCAGCAGAGCTGCTTCCCAGCCTGCCAGAGAGGTGATCCCCTCGAACCTCTGCCCCGCTCAGGCAGAAGGGCTACAGTCCCTCCTCCTCAGGCACAGGGAGCCACCACAGAGGGAACCTGGGCCTTGCCTACCCCAAAAAGCTTTTCTACACGCTGAAGGAACTTGTTCCCAATTTCTATCAAACAAGTAAATCAATGATCAAGCCCAGAGCTTGGAGAGGTCAGAGGGAAAAAGATCAGGAAGTCCCTGGAGAAGAATGCCAGGGACAGGAACAAGCCCGCAGGATGGAAGCCAACCATCCTTATGGTCTTCTGCCTTCAATGAAGCTGCTCACCTCTCTGCCACCCAGCGCTATGCCCAGCAATATCGGCACCTCTAAAAGATTAAATATCTTCTTGAGCTTGGCAATAACGATTGCTGCAAAATTTTGCTTCTTTCTGAAGTGTTGGGGGGCCACGCACCAAAGGATGGAGGCAGCAGCGACAGAGACCTGGTGCCTCTCCAGAACTTGCCCTCTCAGCACAGACAGGCTGATCCCTCAGCCCCCGTGAGCAACACGAAAGGTTTTCCTCAGCACCAACGCCGATGCACAGGCTGGTGCCAAAAGGTCCTTCTGTTCCTCTCTCGCACAAGGGATGGTGCATTGCCCAGGTACCAGGCTGAGCTCTCAGAACCAGGAGTCCTCCTCTTGTTAAACAGAGCATCACCAGGGAGAAGAGGACAGGAACCAGCACCACCACCCAGCTGAAAGCACAGGATAGGCACCTCTGCAAGCAAAGCTGTTTCAGCAGGGGGCCGTATGTCCACACTAAGTTCAAGAGAGATGCAAGATTGACAGTCGCCTACACGTTGTAGAAGGCCACTCAAACCATCCCTGTGAGTATTAGGAAAATTAATTCCAGGGTCCTAGTCTAAGCTTAAATCCAGCCACTTCCTTTTGGCTTCTTTTTTTTCCTCCCATGGGCATAATTCCCAATAAGCTCGCACCAACCGTGTCACCAGTTAGCTTCTTCCCAGCTTCCAGTGGGGCACGGAGCCAGCTTCTGAAGAGCTCAGCGTGTTGCACAACAGACAAGGGAGAGAGGACGCAAGAGAAGAGCTCCAGCATGGTCTGCTCCTTCCAGGTGCAAGGCAGAGGCAACTGCAAGGGGTCGGGCAGGCAAAACACACGCAGCGACCTCCCCGTGCAGGCAGCGCAGGTAAGAGCTGCGGGCAGCCGAAGGCTGAGAAGCCATCCCTGCCTGCTGCAGAAGGAAAAAGTGATTCCCAGTCCCACCCCTAAAACTTCACAGGGGCACAGAAGAAGGAAGGACAAGTGAAAGGCAGCTCATTTCTCTGTGCTGCCAGCACGTGCGAAGCCTCTCGGCACACCGCAAAACATGACACCAAACAGACAATGGTTTGGACAAGGCAGAAGCTGCCCCCGTCCCTGTTTGCTCTTGCCTCCCCCTCACTACGTCCCAGGCTCACGGCCATCAGGGTTAACGCAGGGGTGCTGCTCCGGGCGAGGGAGTGCAGGATGGAGAGCCTGGAGCCTGCCCCAGCTGACCGCACCACCGCTGGCTGCAGGTTCCCTGGAGGGGAACAACAAAACCAGACCAACAGGGAACCCAGACCCGTTCACCGGCACAGCCAGCTACCTGGCTCGCTGCATTAGAAGGTCGATTGTGAGAGAAGGAGAAGGTTCGGCAGGCTCATCAGCCACAGGCCCAGCTCTCCTGGCCATCCTTGGAGTCCCTGTTCTCCATCAGGCACCTCGGACCTGCTCAGGAGCAGTGGTGACAGAGCAAAACAATCTGCTGTGACCCCCAGAGTGTCCGGGCACTCCTCTCCTCCGGTGCTGCCATACTGGAACCACAGGACACAAAGCAAAAGGGAGGGAACGCGTCCTGGCAGCCAGGTGAGGGTGTCACATCTCATCCCCGCAGGAGATGACAGCTTCTCCCACCTCGCCTGGCAACTCCTCTGCTTGTGGCCCCAAGGCCACTGCGAGCCAGAGCCCCGGTTCCTCCCCGCAGAGCGGTGATCTCTCCCCGAAGACGAGCTTACCACCTCTCCCACAAGCCTCTTCCCGAGGTGGCTTTGGCCAAGCGTGCCTCCTCCTCGGATGCAGAGCGGTGGCTCCCGCTCAAAGCTAATTCCCAGATTCTTTAAGCAAAGGATCTTCTCTCCCTCCCAACACTCTGCAGTCCAGGTCTCATTCATAAGTGCTTGCAGGAATCCTGCTCTCCTCATCAGCATCCTGGGGCTCGTTACCCTCCTGCGCCACGTGCTGCTCCGCTCCTGTCCTGCTGTCCAGATGTCACACCCTGCTAGCAGCGCAAATCCTGCAGCTTGAGGGTTGCTGCACCCCTGCGAGCGAGGCCAGACCTTCTGCGCTGATGGAGGCCACCCCTTGCCGTCCCAGGGCTCAGATAAATTTCGTGCTGTGTATCACAGGTAAATACTGCCAAACCCGTGATCCAGGCTGCGAGAGACCGATACGATAACCAGGCAATGTTGAGAAAAGCATCTTTTTTTTTTTTTTTTTTTTTCCCTCCATGATAGCATGCTGATAGCCTTAATGAGTAGCTAATTAGCAGTTCCTAACTGAGTATCAAGGAGCCAGGAAAACAGCCTGGGAGGATCTGGACAGAAAACAACTCCTTGTTCATTCATCCAAGGCTCTGGCTGTGGAAGGAGCCTTCCTGCCTACGAGGGTTTTCATACTCCTCCTCCTCTTGGCATCCCAGGCACCTGCCAGCCGTGAATAAAGCAACATCCTAAACGCTTGTTACGTGCAGTCAGGGCTCTTCCTTACACCCACTGTGCACAGGGTTTACTCAAGGGTGACTGTTCCGGGGTGCAGGAGCACACCCGCACTCCCACGAGAGGAGGCGTTTGCAGCAGAAGGTGCTGAGATTTGCAGCGGGTCTGGCTCTCGCTGGGATTTCATCCCCTGGTCTTACACCAGCCTCCCACTCCCTCCCTCCCCCTCCAGCACGGCAGCACCAGCAACCAACCAGGGACCTGTCGGGTGCGGAAAGGCGCTCTGGATGCCGTGCCCTTCACTGTGGATGCTCTCTCAGGCACGAGCCTGGCAAAGCCCTTTGTTTTGCCCTCGCCCAAGAGGCAGACCACCATTTATTCAGGTCTGGCCTTGCAACGGAGTTTCCTGCAGCTACCTACCTACTCACAAGGGCCCCTGTCCCTCGCGTCCCCAGGAGTCACCTACCTACACAAGCTTTCCCACAGGTCTTCTCCCACCACGAGCCCCACTCTAACAATCCGACGGGGGGCTGAAAGGAAAACCACGGGTCCACGCACGCCGCGGAGAGCGGTCGCTTGGGTGCTGCAGCACTCCCAGGAGCACCGCTGCGACGAGCGCAGCAGAACGGGCTCAACAGCGTGCCAAGATCCTCTCTGCGCATAACTTTTAGGAGAATTACTAGCACCAGGAAAGGAAATGAAGTCTGCAGAGCATTCAAATTAATCCAGGGTTTGAACAGCTGCTCCACTGGATAGCTCACAGTGATCTGTGAGCAGGTTAGATTAAAAAAAAAAAAAAATAATAATAATAAAAAAATCCAACAGTGATGAAGGGAGCTGGTTTATAAGAATTGTATTTAGCACGGGGTTATCAGCCCTGGCTTGCAGGCCTTATCTTTGTTTCACTGCTAATAATCCCTTTCCCAACCATTTTTATGGCCCTGGCGTGATTCCGCTGGCACCAAAAGCACTGAAACACTTTGGCCATCAACAGGTTTGCCAATACGCTTGTTCCGAGCAGCTGGCCCGACCACATTAGTATCGCATCGGGATCATCACGAGAGAAGAACATCCTGATAGAAACCCTCAGCCGACCTGAAGGCCAACACACACTGCCAGGCTGGGGAGCATTTACTACAGCACATCCCCACCCCAGGCCGGGAAAGTGGGAAGAGCAGAACGGTGCTGCCCCTGCTCCCAGTGGAGACCAGCAGCGAGTGCCCTGCAGGCACTTCGGGCCACAGAAAAGAGGCACTTTGCTCTGTTGCAGAGGCCGGAGAGCCACTGAGGCAGCGGCTCGCCCCAGCTCATCGGCGTAACGTGACAGATGGGGAGGTTTAAGTAACAGGCTCACAGAAAGGCTCAGAGAGGGCCAAAAAAAAAACCCCAAACCTCATCAGGAAGGGCTGGTTTTGGAGCAGGGTAAACCCCACACAGACTGGGGTTGGATTTATGTTATCATCTGTGCCCTTGGAGAAGCAGGAAAGGTTTTCTAGGACTTTGTGGGTCCACTGGCAGAAAGGGATGGAGGCTCGTCCCAGCACTGCGGCACTCACCGGTGGAAGGGACCGTGCAGCCTTTCTGGCAGTCGGAGGCCGAGTGCTTCTTGTAGGGCTTCTGCTCCGGCATCTCCTCCCTGTACGCCGTGGAGTCGAGGAGGGGAAGCCTGCTCAGGACCGGGGACTGCGGGATGCTAGGCAGCGTCCGGGACTTCCCCAGGAGCGGTCGCTGCAGCTTTCTGTCCAGAGACCTTGAGGGGGGAAAAAAAAAAAAAAAATAAAACCACAGGGCATACCTCTTTCAGTAGGTGGGATGGCTTCTTCAAGCTAGGACCTTTCTGTAACACCCGGTGCTGCCACTGGCCTGAGAGCGTACGGTTCTTCCCAGCACTGAACTGCACCCTTCGTTTGCAAAGCGACTGCTGTGTCAGTGAAGCCTTCTCCCTCCACCAGTGGATTTTAATTAGGATTTGCATTTGAGCTGCAAGCCACAATCAGCATAAACGGCACATGAAGCATTCTAGCACCCACCCCACCTCAAAACTCGCAGATAATCAGAATGAAGCACATAAACAAACCAGAGGGTTCCAGGCTGAAGTGACACAAATTGCCTAGAAGAGAGTTAGAAACCGCACTTAGCGCTGAGCATCGTCTGGGACGGCAGAATGCTGTTTGGGGTGGAAATCAGGTCACTCGGGGTCCCAGGGACACGCGCCGTAGGGAAGGTCAGGACTATACCAAGAGAGACTCACGCAGCAGACACTACAGAGGTCACGAAGGTGTTGTGCAACATGTAGAAACACAAGTTCAAGGTCTCTGTGGGGTCAAAACCTGGTGATGGGGCTCAAAAGCTGCAGGGGTGACCAAGATGCACAAAGTGCAGCATGACCACGAGCCCGCTTCTGCTCCAAAACCCCCGAGTGTGCCGAGCCTCACAGCGGGGCATGGGAGCAGGTCCCCTTTCCTCCTGCTTCACCACAGCCTCCCCAAGGATGACACTGGCCCAGGCCATGCTGCAAGGACCCCAGAAACATGAGAAAAAGGAACAGATGCCCGACACCACCGTGGAGTGAGGAGACCAGGCTGGGATCACCCCAAGGCTGGCCAGCCCCGTCCCCCCGCCACAGAGCCCGACCGAGCTCCCCAGCACGCCCCGAGGGGCTCAGCCTCACCCAAGGCTATTCCCAAATCTCATAGCGAATGGTACAAAACCTTCACCTTTCCATCCAAATTTCAATTTTTAGCTGGTTTATGCTCATTTGTTCTTGTGCCAATATTAACCTTTAGCTTAAATGATTATTCCCCCTCTCTGGTGTTTGCTCCCATGATTAATTTCCATTATACCACGGTCACAGCTCCTTTCGGCCTGCATTCTTTTACGCCGATCAAGGCAAGTTCTTTCAGCCTCCTCTCACAAAATGCGTTTTCATTCCCCACGGTTGTTCCCCTCGCTTGCCCTCCCTCCAGCTCCGACTCAGCATCCTCCACCCATCCCGGAGCATCACGCAGAGCTCAGCGCCCGGTGCAGACGGCAGGGCGAGCCCTCTGCCTCCCTGCATGTAACAGCACTAAAATTTATCCTATTTCCACTAAGCCGGTCCTCAAGCTCACACAGGGAGAGTCTATCACACAAAAGCTCCTGACCCTCGGTGGCTGCCTGTCACCGCCACGTTTATTACGATTGTTTTTCACTCCCTTTACAAATGCGACAGCAGCTCCCGACTGGTGTCGGCACCTGACGTAATTCATGGGCGAGCAGAGAGACAGAGGCCGGGGCAGAGCTGCAGCAGGACCGTAACGCATCAGGCACACAACAAGGCACGGGCAGCGCTCGGGTCGGGGACACGAGCCTCAGCCGCCGGGAACGGGGCAGCCCCTGCCCCGACCCTAAAAGGTGCGTCCGCCGGAGCAGGGATGGGGAGCACATTTCGACGTTTAGGTTCAGGAATTTAGTCATTTCTGTATTAGCTGCATTCGCCCTGGATTCCCAGGCGCTGCTGAGCGCTCTGGGGACAGGGACGGCCGCAGGGACAGCGCTGCCCCGGCAAGGCACCGCCGCAGCTGATGGGGCACAGCACCGTCCCAGCCGCTCTCAGCCCCACGCTTCACTTGCGGCGACGTGGAAACAAGCCACGCCGGGAGGTACAAAGCCAGAATTAGCATCCGGAGTTGTTTCTATTTCAGTAAAATGTAGGTACCTCTCACTGTAACACGTTTCACTGGCACAAGACAACAGGGATGTAACTTAACACATCACCGTGCTGCATAAATGAGTCCTGGGCTCTGCCGGAGTTCAAAACATTCTTTTTTTTTTTTTTTTTCACGTAAATCTCAGCGCTTTTAAATGCACCTGCTTATAGCTCCATCACCTGCAGAACGGCATTAGCATTTTAAGTGCTAACGTCCCTTTGTGCCTGCAGTGCCACTCACACACATCACATGGGGGTAAAAAGGGACGAATTCGCACCCTTAGAGGAGCAATTTTCAAGCCGTGTAGCTGCAAACAATGATTTATCTCAGAAAAAGCAAAGCAACTAGAAACCTGTTTCTACCTGAAACCCGAACTTGAATTCCCAAACTTTGGGTCTCTGGATCTACCATCTTGCATACGACAACGTACGGCAGCGACTGTCAGCCGGAACCCGACGTCTGCCACCGGGAAGTCACACTGCAGCCACATATGCTTCCCAAGCAGGCTCCACAGCGCGGCGTTATCAAGGATGCCACATCCCATTAGTAAAGATCCCTGATGGAGTGTAAAGCTCAATTAGAAAAGCCATAATCAACGCTGTTACAGCCTATATTTAGCTGCTGCTCGGCATTTTGGTAGAAAGGAGAGCACATAATCAAGTCTTGACAAGGGTGGAAAAATCCTTCGGGCTGCGCGCGAGAGCTCAGGCAGGAGCCCGGTGACAGCTCCATCACTCCCAGTCCGCGGCCAGATGGGGAAACACGAGAACAGTCCCCAGGGCCCCGTTCCCTGCCACCAGCTCCGGGGACAGCCGCAGGGCACGAGCTGGTTGTGCCGGGCAGGATGCATCCCCCACCCGAGCCACAGCCCGTGATGCCCGAGGGACACGGGCTAACACACACAGCCGCCGTGACCAAAACAAGAGCACATCCCAAAGACGTGCCGCGTCCGGCGCCTTCCCCGCGGTGGTGTCCTTCCCCGAAGGCTTCTCCGTCACTCCAGGGAAAGAGAGAGGAAGGGCTGAGCAGAGATAAAGGGAAGGGAAAGAGGAAAGGCTGAGGCGAGTTACACCAGGGAAAGACAGGTCCTGCATCCCTCCTGCAAGCAGCTCCACACCCCCCGGCCTGTCCTCCCCGCTTATTCCAATACGGGAGAAGTTGCTCTCCGAAGGCACTTCCCAGCCCAACCTGAAGCCGTATTTTAGTCTCATTTTGGAAGAGAGCGGACAGAGCCTCCGCCTTACTCAGGGCAAGGATGGAGGAGTCCCCACGCCAGCCACAGCAGCAATCCAGTTCCACAACAGAGACAGCAAGCAGGAGGGACAAACAACCCCAAACCCACTACTCTCACGATCCAAAAAGGACTTCGGCGGTGAGACCCTCCCGTGCCCCTGCTGCGGAGGCATTTTGAGAAGCCCTGTTCCTGGCCGGGGGGAAGCCCTCACCCAGTCTCAGCAGCTCTCCGATAGACCTGAGCACACACTATGCTAATCCAGCTTCCCCCAGTCTTCCCAGGGCCAGGCTGCTCGTGGAAACTGGGAAGGAGAGAAGGAGGTTAAGCCAGGGAGCGAGGCTAAAGAGGGAGAGGGGCAGAGCAATGGGGCACCGGCTGCTCCAGCGCTGTGGCTTGGTGACAGCCATACACCCCAACACGCCAGGCCATTTCCACGCTCCGAGGGGGACAACGTGTGTCCCAAAGAGCTCACAGCCCCAAAAGGCAAATAAGGATTAAAAAAAAAAGAGAGGGAGAAGCCAAAGGGCTGCTCCTCCTCCTGCAGGACCACACGGCATTTCACAGGTAATTGTGGATGGCTCCGCTACACCCTCGGTCAGTTAGTTCACTAAATCTGCTCATTTAGGAACCTTATAAAGCTGGAAGTTTGGGGAAGAATGGCTAAACGAGGTGCTGAGATTAGCCCGGGACTGATGGAGGACAGCAGGGAGAGGGGCCAGGAGAGCCCGGTTATTGCACAGGGACACCTCTCCCAGATCTTCCCAGCCAGCGGCTGCTCCTGCCTGTAACACGCTGCTCAGCCTGCTCCTCCGAGGAGGTGTAACTTAGCAACCTGACCTTAAAAACTCGGCAAAGGTTTCAGCTGGATTCAGGAAAAGGAGAGATGCTACAAGCCAGGAGGAGCAATTACCCGCCACAACCCTCTTCTGGTACTGGGGGGCAAGGGCAGACAGGTCTCTGCCCGGGGAGGAGGGCGAAGGCGGCATGCCCCTCCTCTGCAGCCTGAACGGGCACGGCCTCTCGCCACAAGCAACGGCTGCAAAATTGGGGGGGAAAAAAAACAAAACCAAGACATCCACATCCATTCCTTGCAACAGCAGGGCGTCTCTTGCAGAGACCCAGCTGGGTGTAAGGCGACAGGCACAGGGGTACAGTGTGTATCCCAAAGAGCTCACCGTCCCAGAAGGCAAATAAGGACTAAGAAAAAAAAAAGGAGAAAAAAAAAAAAAAAAAGAGAAGTGGAGAAGCCAGGGCAGGAGGAGGTTTCCCAGTGGTGCTCAGCTCCACAGTGCAGGGTTTATCTTTCAGTGCCATCCCCACGGTGCCTCACCCCCATTTCTGTCCGTGCCCAGGGAGACGTACAGCCTGACGCTGCGGGAAGCAGCCGGGAGCGGAGCGGGATGGCAGACACCCCGCCAGCCCGGCTCCCAGAGCCCGAAGGCACGGCTGTGCCTCCAGCACCCCGGGACTGCACGGCACTCGCCCCGTGGAGCTCTGCTACGGGGAAGAGGAGATGGCCAGTGGTCCGTGCAACGGACGGGAATGGAGGAGAGCAGACCGCAGCAGGAGACACGAAAACATCTGCCTGCAGCTGGTTTCTGCAGAGGGGTTTGCAGGCAAAGGAAGCAGCAGGAGAGGAGAAGCAGAGGATGCTGCAAGTGCCTCAGAAGCTGGTTCTGGACAGAAGCACCAGGCGACAGCAGCCGCCTCCGCGCTGCAAGTCAGCGTGGTCCAAAGCCCAGAGCAGGCACGGGGCCTCACGGAGGGCAGGGAGTGAAGTTTTAGGGGATCACACAGCAGCGGGGAAGCCTAGAGAAGGAGTCGGAGAGGAAGCGACACAACCGGGTAAAACACAGGGTGACCTCAAAAAACAGAGCCCAGGGATTTAGGAAAAGCATAGCCTTCACAGGGCCTCTGCGCGTGTTCAAATCACCTTGGTGTGCTCTGGAATCCTTATCAAGTGCTGCCAAACCCGTGAGTCACTGGTACTTATCCAGCGACCCTGTGAATTGCAAAGCCAGAGGGGAAAAAAAGCCACTGAGAAATCTTCCCTTCGCATTTGAAAAACACCCAGACAACCTTTTCTCGCTGCCCGGTATACACATCCGAGCTAACCATCCAGCAGCCAACGCACAAGCCGCAGACCTGCACCAGTTCCCACGTCACGAGCAGCGACCATCCGCCACTTCCTCGCGGCAGGACCCCCCTCCGTCATACAGAGCCACGTTTTTAGCAGGAGAGAGGAGCAGCCACATCCACCGAGGGAGGCAACCCTTCTAACAGAGAAGGCTGAGCATCGCCGCGCAGGACAGCCGAGCCCCAGGCACGGTCCCCAGCCTGCGCAGCTCTTCTCCATCACCCGCAAGGTGCTGCTGCCACCTCCTCCCCTGCTCCCAAAAACATCCCTGGAGCACAAGAAACTCGGACAGTCCTAGTCCTGCACTGGGGACCACACGACCGTGCTCCCTTCCTTCTTTTAAGCGTTTGGGACCAGAGAGGAGGCGACAGCAACCCCTTCCGCTGCCTGCACGGAGCACAGCTGGCGTCCCCGTGCAGGAGGAGTTCAGCCATGTGAGATCCCTCTCCCCAATTCAAGCCGAGCCTCCACAAAACTGTCTTCGGGTTGTTAAAAGGTAACAGGGGCCGAGGAGCGGAGGCCGATAGCTGAAAACAGAGCGCCTTTTATCTGGCTGTGAAACAGTTTCAAAGCAAAACAAAAACCAAAACAGCATTCAGCTTGCAAGTTCAGAAAAGAAAAAAACCCAAACTATGCGAAGCTATAAAAATACCTTCCCAGGCTCAGCTGGGAGCTGGTAAATACCATGGTTTCCACCAGCTGGTTTGCAAAAGCTGCCTCTCCTGCCATGTCTGCAGCTTGAAGTGCATCTCTCCATCAGGGGCCATCGCCCAAGCACTGAACAAAACGCTGCCCGGCATCAGAGGAACAATTGCTCCTGTCCCCAATTAGGACGGGTGACACGGGCTTCAGGGGCTGCCAGGAGGTGCAGGAGAGAATTTCGGACACCCCACGGGCCAGGAAACACAGGGATGGCCTCAGCAAAACGTTTCAGAAGAGCTGGCTGGAGGAGGAGCATTCGGCACCCATCGCCCCTCTGAGTCCAGCCGTGCCCCGGGACCCAGCCCTGCTCCCCGCAGCCATCCTGCCGGGCTGGGGCTCAGTTACCAAATTTCCCAGGAAAAGGCCAAAAGTCACGTTCGTGGCGGCAGCTGCCTGCTGAGCCCCGAGCACTCCGGTGGGCGACAGCCGGTGTCACACCGGGCCAGCGCCGACACCACCGACAGCCTCTTGGCCCACCGGGCATTTGCTCAGTGCTAAAGACCTGCTGCCGCCCTGCCAGCGCTCCCCCCCCAGCGCTCCCCCCCAGCACCATCCCATCAGTCCAAGCCGGTCACCAGGCAAAGCCAGCCCCGGCCAGCCTCACACGCTGCTGCAGGGAAACTGGGTAAAAAATACTCATTTTGTACATCAGCCACGGGGCTGTGTTTTACAGACGCGCTTCCAGTTCAGCATTCACTTAAATGTAATTGTTAAAAAGGGAAAAGAAAAATACTTCAGGGCCAGACACTGCCGTTCCCTTACTCAAAGTATGTTGGTTTCTTCCTTAAAAGATCCCTTTTTTCCAGCTCCGTTGCAGGCAGTGAACCAAATCCCCAGCCAGCGGGGAGCTCTCCCCGGTCTCCCCCAGCTCCCCTGCATCCCCCGGGGGGTCACCCTGCCCCGACCAGACCCTGGCGCACAGACACGCTCCGTCTGTACGATGCCGCCAGACCATCCCCTCCGCGTCCCGCAGGGGAGGGGAGCCCCGGGCACCCTCTTGCCCACTCGCCACCCTGACCCGCAGACCATTAACGGGGGCGAAGCAGGCGCCGGGCTCTCGGGAGGCTGCTGGCAAAAGGTGCCCAGACCGGCTGGAGTTTCATCTCCTCAACAAAAACAAAGTCCAAAGAGAAAGTCCCCAGGGCCAGGGAAAGAAGCAGAAACGCTTAGGGAGTGTGAACATTTATCCTGCTCCCAGAGCTCTCTGATAAATGGGGAAAGAGGGCAGACGAAGGTGAACACGTGAATCCCGGCACGACAGCGGAGCGGGTGAACACCCTCCCTCTCCGCGAGCTCGAGAGCATGACCTGCATCTTCAGTGACCAGCATGGGGAGCACCCCAGGTCCCCGTGCTCGTAGCCAGGCTCTGCCGTCCGGGCACCCGTGACACGCTGAGGCTGCCCTCCCCGCCTTCTTAAGGAAGGTATTTTAGAGGAATTAAGAAGCTCACCTAAAGATCTTGCACGCTCAAAGTGAGCTCAGGAGCAGACGCAACCCCAGGACACACCAGTGACTAAACGTGGCCAGCCCCCCGGCAGGCGAGGGAGGACAGCAGAACACGTTGGGATGCAGCCCCGGTGCAACCGGCACATTACGTCAGGGGACAGAAAGCGGCCCAAAGAAGAGCGGTGCAGACAATAACCCGGTTCCTTGCTTTAAATGACAAAGCTTTCAGTGCCACACTGAAACCGATGTTTAAAGGTGGGGGAAAGCGGAGGTGAGAAGGGGTTACGCGACCTGCCAAGGGCTGCGGCGGAGCAAAAACCTCCACTTCCCAGGTTCACAAGATGCTGAACCACGGATTGTTGTGTCCTGGCTCCCACTTCTCTTCTGTGGGAATTACTCCTCTCCTGTTTGCCCTTGAAAAATTTCAGAGACAAAAGCTAATGAAGCATAAGTAACACGGAAGACAAGCATCCTGGCTCAAGTTTTAAAAGGCTGGCTAAAGCGTAAGATAAATACTTAACTGCCTCCTTCACATTTGCCAACAGCTTTCAGAGAGGAGCAGGACCCCAGCACCCAAGTACCCTCTAGCACCCACCACCCTCCTCTCACAGACCCTGCACCAGCAGAAAATCATTCCCTGCAGCCCCCCAGCACGGCCCGGCCCCTCCCAGGGATGCCCACCGGCCGCTCCGCCAAACTCCTGATCCCATTCCCAGTCTCATGACAGAGGGCTGGTCTCCCCTGTTGCTTCGAAATCCGAGTCACGAGACAAAAAGCCGCTGAGATCATCTTGGAAAAGGACACTGCCGCTCCTGACAAATACGGGGGGGTGGGGGGAGACCTTCAGGCAGGAACTCGACGTGCTCCAGCGCAGAAAGCGTAAAGACTCCAGACATCTGCAGGGGCTGCTCGGTTTGTTATAAATCCCGTCATTTCTGCAGCGTGACCAAGTTTTCCAGCACTTGCGGCTAACAATGGCAAAGCTGGCCTATTTCTGACTGCTAACTCCTGGCCAAAATAATTATTTCGTACGTTTGGGGCAATAAGCATATTGAGAATCATAGGCTTGGACAACACGTTGTTGTTTTAAACCTTCCTGGGCACCATCTTTCATCCAGAGCCTTAGGTTGGTTTTCACTTTCCTCTGAAGCACCCAGAGCGTGAGCAGCACAAGAGGCAGGTCACCTCCACGGTCAGACGGACAACAAGCCCATTCAACAAGACAGATTTTTATGCTCCCAACGTGTCACAGTAACATCCCTAAAAAAAAATAAGTGGCTTTCAATGAAGGAGTCATGGATGCTGTGAGGAGCCGGGAGCAGAGCTTTCGGCAAGGGCAGGACCCCCTGCAACAGCTGCTCAGCTCTGCCCTCCCGCCCTGGGGGGGGTTAGTGGGTTTTATCTGGCTAACAGCCCAAAAATACCAGAAAGGACCCACTCCTGGTCTCGGCAGCAGGGTGCCCATCAGGTGCCGGGCTCAGAGCGGCCGCCCCAGTTTCCTTCAGGGCAGGCGCAGGTCTCGGTCCCTGCCAGCCCCCGGGCCTTGCTGCACAACAGCACCCGCACAGAGGGCAAGAAACGGCCCCGCCGGGCTGGGCTGCGGGTCCGTCCCGTGGCACGCAAGGGAAGCAAAGCCCTAAAGCATCCTGTTTCCAAGCAAGAGCCCGGGCGCAGCTTCAGCTGCCAGGCTGTCCATGAGCGATTTCGGCTCGGCACCCGCAAAGGAAGGCGGAGATGGGTTCTGCCAGGGGAAGCACGTTCCTGCCGCTGCCCCTCAGGAGGAAAAACAGCCCCTAGGACCCCTCAGTCTGAATAAGCTCCCGCTCTCCCTACCTCTTCTGGAGCAGACGAATGTTAAAAGCCAGCACAGCTGCTTCCTTCAGGGCCTCACAGCACACACACACCCCGAGGGATGAAGGAACACGCTCCTGAAACCCACTTCTCCGGCATCTCTTCTCTCTGCAGTGACCAGCCCCGCAGCCCAGCGCCGGGGCTCCGCTCTCCTTCCCTCCCCTGCACCACCACTTGCACCGAATGGAGCAGCACCGCAAGGGGTTAACAGCACCGTTACTGCAAATTGCTTTTACGCTCCGGTCACAGGATGTATTTTCGCCATGTGTTCCCCGATAACGTTCTCCGACCGCCCGCCGGGTGGTTTGTGCGGGAGCAGGCTGCAGCCGTCCGCACCGGAGATGGCGGGAGGATGAAATCCCAAGCAGTCCAGCCCAGCCACCAACAGACTGGGAATTTCCTCAGCAGCAAGCCTTCCCGAGATAAAAATAGCCTCTGTTCCTCATTAATATAAACGTCATGTAGTTTTTAATGCCTTCGGAAGGTCATCAAGGTGGTAGGAGTAAATAACCCATGAGTTTCTGTTGCTCCAAGTGGAAGCCCCTTGCAGCCTTTGGGGTGCCAGCTGTGGGTGTATCTCTGGAGACTTCTACAACATGCACCAGGACAGAGACTTTCCATTATCTAAATTTCAGCTATTTGTTCTTTAAAGCAACAGAAAAATGCACTGAAGCTTTCCAGTTTTTCCACAAATTTGCGGTCAAAAAAACAACGTCACAGAGGTGGTCGCTGGAATTCCGCGTGCAAGGCGGGCAGCGGCGGGCCTGGAGCCGCCGGTCGGCACGAACGCCAGCTCTGGTGGCTTCTGAGCACCAAGCACCCACGGAAGCACGCGGGTGCTCTGGGCAGCGGTGCCCACACGCAGGAGGCCGCCTTGGCGGGGGGTGAGGGTCGAGGTTCTGCTCTGCTCCCCCCCACGCCAAAGCAGCTGCCATAGCCAGCTAACCAGAAGAAACTGTTTATTCCTGCCTGCATTCTTCCCCATCAAAAAATGCAAACTAAAAATATTCTGCATAAATTTGTATAATTGCCAACTATTCCTACAGGAGAAAACACAGAATTTTAAAAAAAAAAAATTGACTTTTTAATTATTAAAGAAAGTATTCTGGTCTTCCTATTTGAAATATTCTAAATAGAAGTCTCCTTATTTTTCCTTTCTTCTCTGAAATATTTCTTCCCGAGCCCAGAAAGTCTCCTGTGTCAACCCAGCCCCCTCCCCTTCCCCTCCAGCTCTCCAGGAGCCCCGTCTGAGCCCACCTCCCACAGGACAGCATCCGCTGGATGCTTTTGGAGGAGCAGCCTTCTCCTGGGGTGGCTGTTCCCCCAGCAAGGGGTTTGAAGGAAATACCCCACTCGCCAAACTTCCCCGCAGAACAGTGCCAGGCTGGGCCCAGCGCTGCTCCGTCTCTGACTTCTCCCCTGGTGTGGGGGCCAGGTGAGGGCCGGTCACTTTTAGGAGGTCCTTCAGCATCCAAGGACAGGGCTGTTTGCGGGACAGGTCCTCCCCTGCTCGGCCTCTTGCACCAGGGCGCTGAGCTTGCCAGCGAGGTGATGGGTAGACGATACTGTGCTCAACCCCCCCCCAAAATCACAGTGGCATCTCCTCCCTGCTGCTCAGGGCTCTGCTCCCTGCCCGCCACTCAGCTCGACGTCTCCGTGAGGCACGCGAGGGCACGGAGCCCCGTCCCTTCACCTCCACAGGCAAGCGATGCCCACGCAGCGAGGGACCCTGACGGCTGTGAGCAAGGCAGCCACCCCCTCCATAGCTCCCCTGTGCCCGGCAGGGCCCCCCTCAAAACCCCCTCCCAGCCGGAGAGCAGCATTTGCTCCACGAGCGGAGCGGGAAGAGCCCCCCGTGGCACACAAGGCAGGAGCTGGGCTGCTTAGCATCCCCCCCCCGCACCCCGGGGGCTGCCCAGCGCGGGCAGGATCGGGCTGAGGAGGGCAAACAGGGACAACCTCCATTCAGAAATCTTCCCCCTGCCAGCCACCGCTTTTATTAGAAGCTATTAAAATTCACATCCGCTGTCTGAAATCACTTCCTTCCCCTTCTCCGTGCACGAGTCCCGGTGTGTATCGCTGGTGCTTCTGTTTCCTACCTGCACACCCACCCAGCTGTGACTCAGTGCCAAAACAGTGGGTGAATTAGGAATCAAACAGTCTTTCTAGCAACCGTGACTCACAAGCCAAGGCTTTCTGCCGAAGGAGAAGTTTTCTGTAGTCATGCTACATATGTAATTCCCCTTAACACCAGTATGAACTTCCCCTTCCTCCTGCTACCCCATCCAACTTCCATTCCAAAACAAAGGATGACTATCCCGTTGTTTCTGCCTAATCCAGGCAAAGATGAGCTTCAGCTTGTGCAGAAAGCAGTCGGCTCCCACCCTCACCTCCCGTCCCAAAGATTAGCTTTGAAAGGAGGCCAGAAGCTACGCGTAAAGGCAGACCACCGGGTGCAAACCACAGCGCTGGCCTCTACATACAACACGACCCCAAAGCCCAACAAGACGACACCAAGGGCCCGGGTGTGCTTTTCCAGCCCATCAGACTCAGAAAGCTTGAATTCCACGCGCCTGCGCTTTCACGGCAGAGATCTTCACCACACCGCTTCCCCCAGCCGCGAGAGCAGGGTTTCGGGGGGCCGCGAGAGGCGGAGCGGACGAGAGCAGCAAGGCATGCCTTCCACACCGCTTCCCCGCCAAGGCGCTGGTAGGGCGAGAGCTGCAGAGCCGCGGGCAGCTTGCTGGGTGCTGGAACCGAAAAGCACCCGCCCAGGCGTCCCCCAGCGCACAGAACCGCCAGGATGTGTCAGGTTCTGCCGGAGAGGCCCCTCGCAAGGACGGGTTTGATGGGAAGAGAGATTTCTTGTCCATGCGGCTCCCCGAGCCCCTTCCTGCTCGATCACAGCCAGAGAGACACAACCAACAGGGGAGAGCAAAGCTAAAAAGCCTCTTTAGGTTTAATATGCAAAGCCCAGGCAGCTCAATCAAGCAACAAAAGCTAAATGTCATTTCCCCCCGTGGTACTGCCACTCTGCTCGCAAAACAGAACCGTTTACGTCTGACGGCTTGTCATCTTTGCGAGACGCCAGGGACGTGGCGCTCACAGAGCCTGGGGAAAAGCTGACGCAGAGGAGAGGGGAGGAAGACTCGGTCCTTCTCCTCACCGCGCACGACCAGCACGGAGGGTGGAGGAGGCAGCTGCGAGATGTGAGAGCTGAAAGGCACCAGTCATGCCAACAGCCACAACTAACGCAGCTCCGCGACGCCAGATGAGGTGGGAACGAGCAGCAGCAGCGCTCGATTTCCAACGAGCTTCACCCAACCCCGCGCAAGCTGCACTTGAGGACGGCCACCCATCCCGGCCATCCGACGCCCCGAGAGCACCCTGCAACCCGCCATCGAGCTCCCCAACCAAGCGTCTCTCCATCCAAAGGAGGCTGAAGTTCTCAGCTCCAACTCCTAAAGCTCCTCCTCCTGTTCTTGCCCGGCCACGCAAATGACACCAGCCAAGTTGTAAAGATGCTGAGTGCCTGCTGCCTGCTACAGTTAACAGGATTAATGGGTGCTCAGCACGCCTGCAAAGCGGGCCACGGTCTGAGTCACTAACACTGGATTTAGGACTCTATTTCCAGCTCAGCCTGGTTAGGCATCGGCACAGAACACTTCCACGCAGTAGCAACAGCCATCAATTTTTAAATTTTTTTTTTTCATTGGTTACAATGATCTGTTGCAGAAAAAACGCACGCACATTTTCCTGTTGGCCTCCCAGCAGGCAAGGAAGGCGTCAGAGCTGGGAAGTTTGAAATACAAGTGCCACCAACACCTTATTGACGAGTTCCAGGTGGAAACTTTGCACTTAAAACACTTCAAAGAGTCTTACTTGGTTTTGCATTTACAACGCACGTATCTTTCCATATTGATGTGTCATTTGGAAGCAGAAAGGTTTTGTTCAAAACACGTCAAAAAACAAAGCAGGAAAAGTCTGTCAAACCATCCACCCCGTATGAGCTCCTCAGTGGCCCTCAGAGACGCCTCTTCAGGGAGAAAGCTTTGCCACGTTGTTAAAAGCCTCTCGCCCAGCTCAAGCTGCAGGATGCAGCACTTGGGAAAGATGGTCCACGCACATTTGCAAGATGAAATGTTGCAGATGGGCGCACGAGACACACTCGAGCACCCGTCGGGGCTGGCAGACAGACAGAGGCTCCCCTGGAGTTCCAGGCACTGCCCCACCTCTCCACACACCCCGACCGGCCGCTTGCTCCATCCTACCAGCTCTCACTCTTACACGTGTTTCAAACAGCCAGCATCGACTAAAAGCTCCCAGACTGGGGCTCATCAGTCCCCAGCACCATGCCCCAGGCGATATCGGGCAACAGGTCCCTCCCACGGCAAGAGAAGATGAGGTTCATGACCACCCGAGGAACCCAAACTCCGGTTCCATGGGACCTGATGAGATGCATGCCCAAGTCCTGAGGGAACTGGCTGATGTAGTTGCCAAGCCACTGTCCACCATATTTAGAGTCATGGCAGCCAAGTGAAGTCCTTGGTGACTGGAAAAAAAGGAAACGTTGGACTCACTTTTAAAAAGGGTAGAAAGGAGAACCCTAGGAACCACCGACCTGTCAGCTTCACCTCTGTGCCTGGGAAGAGCATGGAACAGAAACTCCTAGAAGCTCTGCTAAGGCACGTGGAGGACAGGGAGGTGATTCCAGACAGCCAGCACGGCCTCACCAAGGACAAGTCCTGCCTGACCAACCTAGTGGCCTTCTATGATGGAGTGACTGCTTCAGTGGACAAGGGAAGAGCTACAGATGTCATCTATCTGGACTTTCGTAAGGTTTTTGACACAGTTTCCCACAACATCCTCTTCAATAAATTGGAGAGAGATGGATTTGATGGGTGGACTGTTCAGTAGATGAGGAATTGGTTAGATGGTCACATCCAGAGGGTAGTGGTCAACGGCTCAATGTCCAGGTGGAGATCAGTGACAACTGGTGTCCCTCAGGAGTCTGTACTGGGACCAGTACTATTTAATACTTTCATCAATGACAGAAAGCAGGATCAAGTGAACCCTCAGCAAGCTTGCCAATGACACGGAGCTGTGTGGTGTGGTTGACATGCTGGAGGGAAGGGATGCCATCCAGAGGGACCTGGGCAGGCTGGAGAGTGGGCCCATGGGAAGCTCATGAGGTTCAACAAGGCAAAGTGCAAGGTCCTGCCCACAGGTCAGGGCAATCCCCTGTATCAGTACAGGCTGGGGGATGAAGAGATTGAGAGCAGCCCCACGGAGACGGACTTGGGGGTACTAGGGGATGAAAAGCTCAACGTGAGCTGGAAATGCACACTTGCAGCCCAGGACATGGTTGGCTTTCTGGGCTGCATCCCCAGCAGCGTGACCAGNAGGGGCTCCAGGAAAGCTGGAGGCAGACTTCTTAGCAAGGCCTGTGGTGATCAGACAAGGGGTAATGGTTTTAAAATAAAAGAGGGGAGGTTCAGACTAGATAAAAGGAACAAATTTTTTATGCCGAGTGCGGTGAGGCACTGGCACAGGTTGCCCAGAGAGGTAGGTAGATGCCCCATCCCTGGCAGTGTTCAAGGCCAGGTTGGACGAGGCTCTGACCAACCTGATGTAGTTGAAGATGTCCCGGCTCACTGCAGGGGGTTGGACTAGATGGGCTGTGAAGGTCCCTTCCAAGCCACACCGGTCTGGGATTCTCACAGTGTCACTGTGATACACCCAAGATGACGCACACGGCAGCCACACTCCAGTGATGGGGACTCTCGCAAGGCTGAGTGGAAGAGGTGGAAGACCTGCTGCCATTTTCCTCTCTCGCACGCTGTGTGCAGCTAACACAGGATTTGTTCCTTCAGTGCAGTTTTCCAGCCCCAAAACTTGCCAGTTCCTCCTCTTCCCCGTCACGACCGCGTGCTTGAACACAGACATGCTGCCAGAGCTGAAGAGATATTTTTAAACACCCAAAACCAACAAAGCACAATCCTGCCAGGAAA
>VXBL01003625.1:87098-98265 GCA_013400195.1 Aramus guarauna
ACGTTGCCCGCTACCCCTGCCCGCCCACCCACCCACCTCAAAGCCCATCAAACTACAGAGCAAGGAACGCGGATCAGGGTATCAGCGTGGAAAATACCCCAAAGGAGGGGAGGTAACAGCTCCCTGAGCAGCTCTGGTCCAGCCTCCCACAAGGCCCAGGATGGGCTCCAGCTCCCACGGAGCCGCAGGGACAGCCGGACACCCCTCTGCTCCCCCTGCGAGCGCAAAGGTTGAGCATCGCCCAGAGCACCATCCCTTCAGCTGGAGATTATCTAATGGCATGGGCAAAACAGGCTGGGCAAATCGGAATTTTTATGTCATTTAATTCCTACATTATTGAATTCATTGCGAATCAACACCAAATTCCAATCACCAATTCAGGTATTGAGAAAAAAAAGGCACTGAACCCTAAAGCGAACACCCTGCGCTCCCCAGTTCAGCACAAGCCAAGCGCCTCTTCTCCCCATTTCGCAAACTCGGCTCCCCTGGCTTTCACCACAGGCCACACCGCTGCCCACCCCCAGCCAGGAAAATCCTCCTCTCCCGCAGCCCACCGAGGACGTAGGCTCCTCACCCCTTACGTTTTCAGGGGTTTTCAATTCTGCTGCCTCCAAGGCCAAAGGTCTCCCCCAGAGGGAGAAGCGAGATCTAAAACCAGCCACAAATATCTCCTCCCTCTTCCCTCATCCTCAAGATCTTCTTTTCCATAACTGGTCCAGCGATCCCCAGGTAAGCATGTCTAGTCCCTTCTGCGGGGACAGCATGGGGCTCCGGGAGCACGGAGGAGGGAAGAGTGACAGCTATCGAAGAGGGAACGTGCCGTCAGTCTCCTGAAGCCAGGTGAGCAGATCTAGCCAAAAATGGTACCGGGCAAGAGAAAGCCACTAAACAAATCACTCTCCAAGTTTGTGCCTCCCAACAGCCACCCCCGGACAGTATTTGGGATTTTTAATGAGGTGCCATTTGTTACCATGCAAGGCACGGCTCCCACAAAAGGAACAGCATTCTGGGGGGGGTCTGCATTCAGGCCAAGACCAGCTCCAAAAGTCTCCTTGAGAAATTCTCCAAAAATGGCTAACTCCATCAGACGATGCCGGATCCTCATCCCCCCGGCATTGCCGCAAGCGCCCAGATCTCAGCCCAGGACTCTGCCAGGCGAGCTGGCTGCTAAGCAGCCTTGGCTGACACCCGCAGCCTGGGAAGGCATCCGCCCGCTTCCGAAAAAACTTTGGCTCATCCTGGAGCCTCCCCCAGCACGAGCACAGAGCAAGGCCGTTTTCTCAGCCCAGTTACAAGATAATAGCCTTCTCGATTTTCTGATCCATTTTCAAAAGCTGTAGGAACCCAAAATTAGTTGTCCAGCCCTTTCAGTTTAAAAATAGCTAACTAAATAGATGAGCTATTTTGTATAACCTGCCTTTGCCTTTCATTACTCCTCCGTGCCAGAAGCAGATCCTCTCTACCCATCCTGCCAACACACAGAGAGCTGGGCACGAGCACCTCCAGGTCGGCACCATAAGACGATACAAAGAACAAAACCCCCAAACCTCAGCGAGCATCCCCAGCCCCTCCCACCCTTTGCCCACGGGCACCAGCACCCTGAGCTGCGGAGAAATCAACCCCTGCCATGATCCTCATCCTGCACAAAGTGGTACCGCTCCACAACCAGTCAAGTTGAGCCTTTGGTTCATCCATCAACGCTGCTACTAGGTTGAAAATAGTTACTGCAGATAAATCACTCACTTCCCCGAGATAGGCCCTGGCTGGTAGGTTTACGCTCAATCACTCCACCAGTACGAGCTGCATGCTGGGGCCAGTCTGGTCCCCAGCTCGTCACACCTGGAGCCTCTCAGCCCCTGGAGATTGAGTTAATAACATGGGGCCACTATGCCACAGCACCGCAGCAGAGCATCCAGCCTCCCGCTGAGCGCAGCTGGCGAGTCTCAGGTTGGGAGAACCTCCTGCTGGCACAACAGCCAAGGCGTAAATCATGACATCGCTGGGCGCCACAGGTCACGGCACAGCCAGAGGGCACCAGGCATGTCAGAGGCTGAAGAGCTCCTGGAAGCAGCACGTTTGCCCAAAAGCACCTAAACACGAGGTAAGATGATGCTATGGCTGGGCTCGTCTTTTGCGCACAGGTTTGAGCCCACAAATTCCCAAATCCAGCAGACTTACTCAACCCATCTCGTACACACCACTTTGTCTGGGGGCGTAGTTTTAAAATGCAGACATATTACTTAAGACCATAACTACACACCTGCTGATATCCGTTAGGTCCTGCGAGAATGCGTGGGACCACGCGTAGTTAGAATTTAATAATTCCCGTTAGCACATCCTCTTTGCTGAGGATCTGCCTATGCTTGCTGTGGTCCCAGGGGACCGCACGGCTTTGGGAAGAGTGGTGGGAGCCCAGCTGCCCCGAGCCACGCGAAGGCCAGGGCAGGGGTCTGGTGGGGTCTGTCGGACATCACGCTGCTGAGCCCGGGATGCAGGATCTCCAGTACCTCCATACACACGGAAACACGGGGTCTGAGCATCTTTATTCCTCATTTCATTTGCCCACGTTAGCGTGAAGAAATTAGGTAAAATCAGAAAGTTGTTCATCAGAGCTAGAAAAAGCAGCGTACAGAGAAAGAACAGGGTCAGCCGGGGCAGCAGATGCCTTTCATTTGCTTTTGGATCCCAGCCGTAAAGCGTTTGGCTTTCTGCATGTCCCGCGGTCAGTGCAGGTTGGGCCGGGGGTCTCAGCTGGGGCTTCTCAGCCTACAGACATCGTGGGGGAAAGGCAGAATCTCAAGTAGCCTAGGTGAAAAGTGACACTGATTTCAAAAGCATCCCATGCTTCAATCAACGCTTATTTTTTACTTTCATAATCAACCGCGTGCAATCAAGGGAACGGGCTCAGCATCTGCAGGTGCACTCGAGCCCTGTCGCCGGGGGAGTGGGGGCACTGGGACATGCTCCGGGTCGGCCCGGAGGGGCTGCCTGGCTCTGGGGGCAACACACGTGAAGGAGTGGGGAGATGGTGGCTCCAGATGTGTCAGGCTTGGCCACACCGGGACCATCCCAGCTTCTGCTTGGGAGAACCACAGGCAGAGCTTCAGCAGCAGAGACTGACACAGGATGAGCCCCACTCCTGCACGAGGGAAGCACTCCAACGTGGCCACACTCAGCATCTGCCAAAAAAAATTTGGTACATGAGCTACAGATCAGCAGCATCACTTGTGTGGCTAACGCCCCAGAGGTAGGAAGGTACAATGGCATCTCGTGTTACACGGGATACTACCACCCAACTACCCCAAAACCACAAGGTCCGGGACTGTGGCACCCTGTGCACGGGGATCGCTATGATGCGCAGCCCAGGAGCATCTCCTCACCTCCCTCGTGACAGAGGCAGGCCAAGACACGGCACAGACTCGCTCTCCACGCGGCGCTCGGCTGCGCACCAGCGAGCCACGTGGACACACCACACTCGGCAGCGCCTGAAGAACTGACCTTCCTCACACCCAGCTCTGCGCCAGCACAGCGAAACCCGCGAGCAGAAACCAGGGTTTCTGTCCGCAATGCCAAGAAAGAGCAGAACAAAGCTCCTGGCTCAGCCACAGACATTCCTGCGTTTCTGGAGAAACCACGCTGCACTTCGAGCGAGCGGGGAAGAGGCGACCGGCTCCTGTAACCATCGAGTGAAGAGGAGACAGCAACGGCACGTCACATCTCGCCATCTCAGCAACGCAGAGAGCAGGAGGGGCCCCAGCGACAGACCTCAAACTTTTTTTGATCTGCACAGATACTTTAATAACCTTTGCAGAGTACGAGATGCTCAACCACCAGGGAAGAAGGTGAGCGGATATCTTAGTGTTATTTTTCCCCTCCCAAGTCCCCCCCGCACCCCTCCAGAAGCGGGGAGGCACCGTGCGCAGATCAGTGGGAGGATTTGGGGACAGACACTGCTCAGGCTGGTAACCCCCTGCCCCGCCACGAGCCTTCAGAGAGGGGAAAAGCCCAGAGCAGCACCCAGTGCCAGCCACATCCTACCAGCTGCTCCTAATATCCAAGGAGAGATAAGCCGCCCAGGTGCTGAGCCATTCTCTTAAATGCAATACCTGGGTTCACAGTGCAAAACAAGGGCACACGCACCCTGCGGCTGGGGCCGGCCTCGCCACCTCCCGCGGTGACCCCGAGCACCCCAACAGCACCACGCTCCCAGCAGATTTCCAGTCGGCCCAGCACCAACCCTCCTTGTCCCCAGCACCTTCCCCTTATCCCAAACGAGCTGATGACATGTGTCTGTCTGCCCAGAGGAGCCCCTCACCATTGCACCACCGAGACCCCCCCCACCAGCCCCACGTACACGCACGCTCTCAACTCCACCTGCGAAGCCACTTCTTGCCGCCTGCGCGGCCAGGGATTTCGCATGCGGCGGCGCGAGGGGCAGAGGGAAGGGCGGGCAGTGGCGGTGCGATAACCTCGCTGCCGTACGAGGAGACAGTGCAGCGGTACGACGCAGAAAGCAGAGGATAAAGGCAAGCAGGTACGCGCGCACGCGGTCACCTAGCAGATGTCCGAGATGTGCCACCGACACCTGGGATGTGCCCTAGGCAGGGACACGGACACCGGGGCGCAGAACCTGCCCGAGATGTCTTGCGGCAATGAATCACTCAGGAGCCCCAGACGAGACCGAGGTGATGCTTCTGGAGCTCCTGCCTTGCTCCCAGCCCCCTCCCCAGCCCCAGGAGAGGTAAAGGGAAAGCAAAACCACCAAGGACTACATCTCCCACCCCGCAGCCCCCCAGGCTCACACGGAGGAACCAGGACAGACGGGCCACTGCCACCCCGTACCTGCACTCGGCGACACTACAGCAACAGCTCCCGCTCCGCCGGCCCCGCCACCCGGAGCGCAGCTCCGTCCTCGACTTCCTCAGGCTGAAGTACTCCGTCAGCTTCCCGAACGAAGCCATGGCCCCTGCAGCGTCCGAGCGCGCACCCGCCTGCGTCCCTGGGCGCCGGTCCCACCGCACGCTCATGCATGCTACACCCCGGCTGCGCTCGCTACCCGGCACGCTCCGTCAGCCTGCGGGACCGGGAAGGGAGCGCTGCGAGTCAGAGAGAGAGAGACAGCACAAGACAGGAGGAGTTGAGCCAGGAATTACTTGTCGGACAGTCCACAGCACGCTCCTCGGCGATCCCTCAAATTTTGAGGGTAGGAAGCCCTGCCTCCCCGAGCCAACCGCAGCTGCCAGGCTCCACAAGAGCGTCTGGCGTCTGCACGCTTGTTTAGTGTAATGCTGCAGAGCCGAATTAAGGAGGAGGGGGAGAAAAAAAAAAAAAAAAAATATAGTAATGCCTGCTGGAAAGAATCCCTCAGTAGTGATGGCACAGGTCTGCGAGCCTCCCCGGCAAGCTTGGCAGGCCTCTGGGGAGGTGTCCCAGGGCAGATGTGGTGGCCCTCGGTCAGGTGAGGGGATGCTGTCCTGATCAGAAAGCGATGAAAAACCCCAAGAAACGGGCTGTTCAGATGAATTTCCGAAGGGTCTGTTCTTACAGCATACGGAGACCAGCACAGTAGGTGGAGAGGATCCCCACTTGCTCTTCTCACGGCTATCCAGAGTTCACCAGTCGTCCTCCCTCCCTGTTTCCCAAAGCAGAAGGCACCCCTCAGCCTCCAGCAGCACCCACCTAACACGATTTTCCAGCCTGCCACCAGACACCTGAGCGCAAGGAGAGGGACCGACATTCAAAGCAAGTCTGATCCGGTTAGAGGTCACCCGCGGGCTCTGCTCCCCGAGCTCCAGCAGGCACCAGGTGAAGGGATGCTGCGAACCCGAAGGGAAATCCTACCGCAAAGCTCCCCTAGTCAGGAGCACTTGTCTCTGCATCCTCCGTGCCTGCCGCCAGCTGGGCGGAGGAAAAACAAGGGCTTCAAAAAAAAAAAAAAAAAAAAAAATCTCGCTCAAGCCCCGCGGAGCAAAGCCAGATTAAGCCAGTGAAGCGCATCCAGGGGAAAGGGTGTCTGATAGCAACTCCCAGCCATGCCAAGAGACCCTCAAGGAAACAGCAAAGAAAGCCAGCACCGACTCCTGCCAGACCAGCAAGCTACCTTCCCGTTCTCTTGATCCCTCTGTTGTGGATGCCATGTTAAAAAACAAACAAAAAAAAAATCCATTCATTGCTATTTCCCTGCTTAGAGCCATCCACTGCAAGCAGCCTGCTCGCAACGGGGACAGCCATCCGCTGCCGAAAACCTGCTGCGTGCCTTGCCGAGCCCCGCTTCCCTCCTCCCTTATTTTCTTCCTTTTCCTCTAGGCTCTGGTTCAGCTTCCCGCTCCCAATTCAATGCCTGAAGCGGCCAGGTACGCTCCACGGAGCAGGAGCCCCGCAGCCCACGGTCAGCCGGGGGGCCGCCAGCCCCCCCAGCTGCTGGTGACTCTCCCAGGGACCGTCACTGTCCCTGCCCCCGGTCCCTTGGGGGGGGGTTTAATTTGTTTGAGCCATCTCCGCTCTCTGCCTCCCCGCTCCGGGCGCTGACATTCATTCATCCCAGCAAAACAGAGCGAAGGGGCGCAAACCTGCGCACAAAGCGGGGGGGCTGGCGACGCACCGAGGGGGGAACCCCAATGGCCAAGGGGGACCCTGTCAGCCCCTCCGCTGGGCAGGTACGCGGGGCCCCCCCACACCCCCCCCAGCACCTTCTTCCTCCCATTCACACATCGGGAGGAGAAAAGCTCAGGCTTGCTTTCCTCTCACAGCCAGGGAGAATAAAGCTGTCTACCCGCTGCTCTACACAGCCACCCCCCTTCGTCTCCCACCTTCTCCCTCCGATGGGCTCCACCGCTGCCGAGGAGGGGTCCAGGGCGCTTCCTAAAATCGATTCCTTTGCGGAGGGAGGGCTGAGGCAGAGCATCTGCTCGCCGGCTCTTCCAGGCGCAGCGTGAGCCGGTAACACTGTCACCCCTCTTATCTCTCATCGGCTCCCCGTTACCAGTCGCCGTGAAATGCAACACGTCAAAGGAGGTCAGAGGAGCCGGAGGAGAGTGGAGGGGGCTGTTGGGAGGCAGCGGGAAAGCAGCCGAGGAGGAGACCAGACAAGCAGGAGACAGAAGGGGACAACTCCTGTTTCCCTGCCAAAGCGGAACGCAGCCGGGTTAAGGCACACACATGCCTTCAGAGGAGGACAGCAGCGTTACCTGGCAGAGATGATGTTACCTGCTCCTGCGCTACGCAAAGGCAACAGGAGAGGGGCTGGGCAGCAGGAGTGGGGAGCTGATTTGAATCCCTCTCTTCTCCTCTTCCTCCACGCCAGCTGAGGGGGGGGGCAGGGGAGCAGCAATGCTGCCCCAGGGACCCTCCTTCCGCATTTGCAAAGTAGCATTGTCTGGGGACAAAAGGGCAATTTGGAAGGCCGTAGTGAAAGCAGGAGGAGGATCAGACAGACTGACGGACACGCTCCAAGGAGCAGGCCAGCCTTCCGCGGGACCCCAGCTTGGGGGACACACTCCTCCAGGCAGTAACGCCCCGTATTCCTGCAGTCCCCTCCTGGGCAGGTAGGTAGGAGCCCCAGCTCTTCTCAGGAGAGTCAGGCCTCCTGCCAGGCTGCGAAGCTTCCTTGTGAGCCCAGCGGCGCTGGCACTCGGCAAACAAGCAGGAGGAGCCCGTGCCCTCTTGAGACCCCACGTCTGGGTAGCTGGGGGCAGTGGGATTCAAGGTACCAATGCCTGAAAAGCCAAGACAACTCCAGAAACGCCTCCATCTGTGAGCAAAAAGCGATAGTGAAGGGGGGATTGCTGCCCGCCGGCCCCCCAGGGCATCCCGGCCCCTGGACCAGGCTCACGCGGGACCCATCTGGCTGGAAGCACAACCAGCGCTGGGGCAGAAGCGGCACAAGCTCCCACACCTCTCCTTTGCATTTCAGTCTCTGCTTTTCCTCCGGTGACTTGGGGCAAGGGAAAGGCTGTCTCCTTTCCTCCAAGGCAAAGGAACAGCCCTCAGGCCCTTCCTTGCTCGAGGAATGACATGGTCAGCCCTTCAAGATAGGGCTGTCACACAAGCATCTCCCAGAGGAGCTCTGCGCCTTTTATTAAGCAGCAGAGGCAATCTGCTGAGATATTGCTGAAATATCTCTAATTTCACATTAACAATCTGCTGTGCTGGGGTTTGCAGCCATGTACTCAGTGATGCGAAAGTCAGCTTCCCACTTTCACTTATAGAGTGTTTCATTCTACTATTAAGTGAAACAGTAGTTTAATTTGCAGGAGACACAAACCGATTTTTAAGAGGAGCTGTGGAGAGAACAGTTAAAGCAGAAATGAAAATCCACACGGCGCTGGGACTTTCTGTGTTGGGGTAAAGCACTGCCGTACACGTGGCCACCCCTGTGCAACCATCACCGAGACGTTTGTACAAGCATCTCACACCCTTTGTCTGCAGACATTTTTGGGGGGGAAAAAACCCAAGTCATGAAACACAACCATGTGGGTGTCCGGGTCCATCTCACATTCCTGTATGACCCAAGCAAGCATATATAAAGACCAGCATTTCCCATTTCAAAACTCCCCAAACACAGCAAAGCCACCGCGGACTTGGGAACCAGCTCCAGTCCCGGGTTGCAAACAACCGCGACACCTTTTCAGGCAGGAGCCCTAACAGCTACCTCACAGCCATCTCCAACACCACGAGTCTCCAACACCTGCGCCAGGGCAGGTTTTGCGCCAGGGCAGGTTTAGGTTAGACATTAGGAAAAATTTCTTCACAGAAAGGGTTGTCAGGCTCTGGAATGGGCTGCCCAGGGAGGTGGGTGAGTCCCCGTCCCTGGAGGTATTTAAAAGAAGGATAGATGAGGTGCTTGAGGACATGGTTTAGTGGTGGGATGGCAAGGTTAGGTTAGTGGTTGGACTTGATGATCTTAAAGGACTTTTCCAACCGAGATGATTCTATGAGTCCTAGGGCTGCCCAAGCGCAGAGAACTGGAAAGCATCTCTGCCAGGTCCTCTGCCCAGCCAGCATGGCCAGACAAGCTGGACAGCACTGGAAAGTCACCCACCCTTGCACCATCCCCAGGAGACTCCTCACAGCCCCCGGTCACCGTGCTCCCGAGCCCCGGGTGAGCAAACCCTGTCTTGTTGCATCTTTGTGGCTTCCCCAGGCAGCTTTTATTCTGCTTGCACTTCTCAAGCGTGGCTGGGCAGAGGCAGGGAGGGAGGGACAGGGCGTTCTGCAGAGCTGACAGCTCCTCTGTCCGCTCCTACAGTGCCGGAGGACTCCAGTACCGCTTCTCCAGGGCTTCAGTTTCACTCCCTCACACCAAGAGGGCTCAACACACCCGCTCTCCCAGCCCCTGGCTCCTCTGGAGAGCTGTGTCCCTCAGAGCCACTCCTGAGCTGATGTGGAGCCCATCCTGCTCCTCCTCCAGCATTGCTTTCAGCACCTCCTCCCTCCCCCAGGACCGCTGATGCTCACAAGTACCTGACTCCCACTGCCTGGGGGAGATGGGCAAGACAGAGTTAAGCCATAGTGGAGGTAGCCACCCCATTTCTACAAAAATGGCAAAACTTTGGTGGTTTAAGGCTCCCTTTCCATGTGGCCCTTTCCCAGTCTGGCTGGTACCTGGAGAGCAGCAACTGCTGCCTCTTCTGAGGTCCTCCAGCAATGCAGAGGATGGAGTCCAGCAGGACGCGTAAGTGGAGTCCCCGAGAGTAGGTTCAAAACTAAAGCAGTGACAACAGCAGAAGAGTCTGGAAAAGCAGAAAGCCTGGCCAAAGGAGCAGCCAAAGCCTGAGCAGCTCATCAGGGACAGCGCCGGGAGCAGGAGGCACCTCTGCCTGCTCATCCTGAGCCGTCCCGTGGCCAAAGGGCAACCATCGCTCAGGGGCCAAACAAGGACTGTGTGGGTCCTGGCACCCCAGATCCCATCTGTTGTGGTCAGAGTTCCTCTCCCCCAGAGGGAAAAAGATCTGAGATGCCAACAACTGAGTGAGGGGCAGCTTCCCAATCCCCCAGGGAAGAGCTATGCCTTCAGGGCAGGTTGGGGAGGATTTCTCATGAGCCTTCTTTCAGGGCCAGCTGAGGAGGATCTGAGAAGTTTGGCCTGGCTTCTCCAGGTTACCTGGGAAGGCAGCTGAAAGCACCATGGGCACTTCAAAGATTTCTCTGGACAGGAATTTTCCAAACTGCTGGAAAGTAGCCACTGATGTCAGGCATCAGCTCCCTGCCAAGCAACATGCCATCGAATTAAGCCAATAAGGCAGAATTTTGATAATCACCATTTTTTGGAGGGCAAGGTAAGTTCTGAGCACTAACACTTGGAGTCTGGGAACTAAAATTCTTCCACCTTATTTCTAAATACGCCCAGTGACTGAGCCCTCATTTTCCACAGCCAGCTAACGCGGCGTACCAGAGTGCCATCAACTGTGGCAGGACAGTTATAAAAAGAAAGGGGGAATAAGTTATTTCGCAGGATGAACAAAACCAATTACCATCACGTGCACACAAAGAAACACGTTAAATGCAAGTAGGAAGTGATCTAAGAAACAGACACACAAGAGACTACCAGCAAGTTTTCCGTGTCCCCAAAAGGCCAAAAAAAGCACGCGCACACCTCTGTTAAAACAATACACTGCAAAATTATACAAGAGCTCCAAGGTCCCAGGTCATTTAGGTTTTTTTATGAGGTTAAATCGTGCTTGCATCCTAGTTGTAGCTGGAGCAGAAGACTGTATCAGTGCGACATGGTGCATCATGATGCAAAACAAAAAATATAAACCCCCACCCGTGCCTCACATCCAGCCCAAAGCAGCCACTGCAGCACCCGAGNGGCTTCGCGGGTGCTGGTGAAGCCTCAGACCGACCACAGCCCAAGAACAGGGTGCAGCAGGGCAGGGTGCGGGTCTGCCTCCCCGCAGGACAGCGGGTGAGCCCACCGCTCCTCTGCCTGCAGGGACCCCCGCCAGAGCACGCCGTGACTCCCTGCTCAGCCCCCCCGCTCAGCCCCCCCCCCCCGAGCTCGGCCTCCCGGAGCATCCTCACAGCCGATCCGCGCGTCCGCAGCAACGCCAACAGGCCTCGGGGAAAGGAGGGAGCGGAAGAGCCTCAAACAGAAAACACACACCCACCTCTGCTAAAACCAGTTTTGGGCCACAGAACTGCAAATACTAGACTTTTTTTTTTTTTT
>VXBL01003625.1:99351-121460 GCA_013400195.1 Aramus guarauna
TTTTTTTTTTTTTTTTTTTTTTTGCGCTTTTGCACCATGAGTCAAGCAAACCCCACGCCTGTGCTATGTGCAAACACGAGGCCACAGCGGCACCACAAACTGCGGGTTCGTTCGTGCTGTTGCCTGCAGCCCCGGAGAATGGCGGCCCGAGACGGCTGGAGGCCAGCTCCCCTAAACCGTGCGGCCCCGGGACCGACGCACGCTTGTTGGCAGAGCTGAGAAGCCCTGTGGAAGTGCTACGCTTTAATACAGCTGTAATAAAAAGCAGAGGATATGAGAGGATCTATAATTTCAGTCTAACTAGGCACTTTGCTTTAATTGTCAGATATATTGCATTACATACAAATTTCAGTGCTGATACCTAGCATAAACCAGTTGCATCAATTTACTAATTTGCCTGGCGTATCGCTGCATTAGAACTCGTTTAGCACAATTACTCTCATTCCAACAGCAAATCCAGATGTGCCATTCTTGGCGACAGCACTGAATTACAGAGGCAGACACTTCAAAGACACATTCTTTTTGTAATTTGGGCCACTCTCCTGCGCACAAACACAGAGAAGGGCAGGCACCGGGCACATTAAAGAGATGCACCGTAGCATCCGACATCTACGTGCAGCCCTGGGGGGTGGGAGCCTGGCTGGTGGTACCCTGCTGCCAGCCTGCCAAAATCTCAGAATCACAGAATGGTTTGGGGTGCAAGGGGCCTCAAAGATCATCTAGTTCCAACCCCCCTGCCCCAGGCAGGGACACCCACCACTACCCCAGGCTGCCCAACCCCTCCCTTGGCTCTGACAAAGCAGGGACCTCAGCACCCAACTCCTCGCCCCACAGGGTGGAGCGCACGGGAGCCAAAGCGCTCTGGTGCAAGTGAGTATTTACGCGAGTTCGGCTCCACGTTTGCACTCAGAGAGATGCCCCAGGGCAGCAGAGGCGTAACCGCCACCAAGAGCCTGTCGGTTCCGCAGCACGGAGACAACCGCAGCCCCCACCGCAGAGATGCCAGCGCTGATCCGGCCACTCGCCTGCAACGGCTCGTCAGCATCTGTCCCTTTCAGAGCAGCACGGGACGTGCGTGCTAATGAAATCCCAATTCCCTTTTTAACCCCCCAGATTGATGGGAAACGCCAAGTTATTTCATCCCGCTTAAAAAGGTTCTCCCCACACGCGACACTGTGCGGTTAAATCAGGGCGCACGCTGGGACAATTACCTCCCAAAGGAGGGACATCCCTGGTGCCTGCTCCTCGATGGCAGCCCAAAAATCTGGCTCAGGCTTGCAGGGGAAAGATAACAGCGGGGAAAAAGCAGACAGCAGCACAGCCAGCTGAAGGAGTCACATTTTATATACTTGCTAAGAGAGGGAAGAAAGGAAAAAAAAAAAAAAAAAAAGAGATAAAATTAGTTGGTCTCTCCCAAAAACCTGTTTGTTGAGTGCAAAAGGACTGAAGAAAGCCTAAAACATCAACAGTGATGCGACGGGAGGAAATGCAGCAAAAGGAGAAGCAGAGGCAGAATCATTTGACGACATCTGGAGCTGGCAGGGCTATCTCAGGGACAAGGGATCCCGCCTCTGCCATGCTCCTACGTGGGCACCTTGGCTCTGCCCCCACCACCGCCGGAGATCCACCCAAAACTGATTCTTTCATGCAAAACTCTGCCCAAGTGGGGCAAATAGGGCACACGCCATCCCCACATCCTCCCCCAGCCCGGGGACAGACAGCTCGGCACTCTCCAGTTGGTCTTTTTTCCCCAAAAGCCAGCCCTGGCGAAACTCTAAACAAAAATTGGAAAACTCATTAACATAATCAAGAATTGCATAAAATGGAAAGGAGAATAATTCTTGCAATTACAGCCCAAACTTCATCAGTCTGTAGAAAAAAAAAAAAAAATCATAATCAATACGGAGCGAGCAGTCTCCAGGCTGAGAGAGTCACAGGACTACAATCGATACGGCTGCTGCTTCCCGAAACCGCTACTTGTGCCCATCCGGATCTCCGATGAGAAGCAGCCCCCCCACACCCAGCACCCCACAGGCAGTCTCTCTCCCCAGCATCAGACCCACGGCTGTCGGTACGAGGGTTTCCTTAGCGAGCACCCAGCCCCTGAGGCACCCCATCTCCTTCCCCCTTCCCAAAAGGTGCCTGGACTCGAGGGGTCTGGTCGGAAAAAGCCCAGAAGAGGCAGGAAAGGGAGGGAAAGGCTGTGCCTGACTGCCAGCCCGTGGTGCAAAGACATCCCGGCCGCGCGGTTTTCACTGCGCGTTGCGTGTGCTCTCCCCCTCCTGATCCCGGGTACGTCGCGGTGACCCCTCACCACGCCTCTGCTGCTTCCCGCGCCCCGGCCGCTGGGCTCACAGCTTCCGAAAGCCTCTGGGACCGACGGATACCGCCCGAGCCGAAGCCGGGCTGCGGAGCGACCCTTCGGTGGGCTCAGCAGGGCTAGGAGGTAGCAGCAGCCGCCAGCTGAGGGGGACCTGGTGAAAACGCAATGAGCTGCCAGGCAAGGGAGGTCACCTGCACAGCACCAAACCGAGCAGGATGAGCCTCCAACCCGCTCCCTTCAAGCCCTCTGCGTGGCCTGCTCTGAACTGAATTACGGAGAAATGCAACAACCCCTCTGGGAAATTACTCATCCGTGACCTCGCGCTTCCCTCCGACCCGCACGCAGTCCTCCCACTGATGGTACAGACACAGCAGCACGGTCCTGAGCAGCTCCCTTCCCCTCCCCTCCCCTCGGCTTCGTGACCCAAACCCACCCGCACCTTTGTGAGCCGGCAGCGGACCCAGCCCAGCACCCAGAGCCCTGCACAGCAGGGATGCTGTCTGTCCAGCCCTAGCCCCGGTGCTGCCCGGGAGGAGACGGTGCTCAGACCCCACGGGAATTCGCATCCTCCCCGCTCCCCAAAAAAAGCACTGCACCCCTCGGGGGAGCATGGGGCCACCCGGGGCCAGGCCCTCGTCCCAGAGCGGCACAGTCATCCTCAGCTGCTGCACCCCCAGGGTCCAACAACAGACACCCACATGCACCAGGCAGGGACATTGCTATTTCCAACCTTTTTCTTCTCTCCTCTCACCCAGTAATTATCCCATTTTTGCATCAAAACAGAGCCTATTAAAATCTCAGCTTCTCTCCCAAACAATAGATTAACGTAATCCTCTTACGACAGAGCTGGCCGTGCCTGTTGCAGTCAATGACTGCAAACTTTCAAGCCTGCAGTCAAATTTTAACTTTTCATGTCAAAACTCTGAACAGCACAATCATCAGATAGACAGGGATGTTGGATTTACTCAGCATAAGGCTTTCCGTTTAAATTAAGCCGAAAGATTTCCCCCAGGTTATAGCAATTTAATTAAAACAAAGTAAAAACAAACCTCTAAAACTTCCAAAATGCTAGTTGTAAAATTAAAACCTCTAGGACTGCCAAACAGAGTACAGAATCCAAACAATACCCAAGGGAAAACAAACACTTTGACTTATTTCAGTAAAATAAAAAGACTGACAAACCAGATCACGTCGTATCCTCCATAACATACGCAAAAATATTTAAAGCCCCCATCAGGCGGAACAAAGACAATTACTCAGATGGTCAACACCACCAAAACGAGAAGTCGCGTATTGATGCTCCTCACCCGAGATGATCTGCACTGCCGTACACCGCTTGCCCTGCTCGGATGCTCCCCACGTATTTAGCCGTGAAAGACCTCTACTCAAAGAGCTGTTTGGGGGACAGACGTCAGCTCTTCAAGCCCTGGGGCCTCCGTGACACCCGCAGCCCTGGTAGAGCAGGGGAGCTGGTGGGATCAGCTGTGGGCTCGTGGGGCAGCCGCACGACGGGCTCACGGAAGTCCCTCACGTCCCAGCGTGAGCCGTCCCGCCGCCGGTCAGCCCGCATAAGCCCCGAGACACCTCACCGCGTCCAGACCTCTCTTCCACACAACGCACGTTACGCTCGCGCTGTCTACACGTGGTCCGAACCCAATGGTCCAAACCCAAGACTCCAACCTCATGGGGTGCGACCAAGGTTTCTATTCCCGGGGAAAAATAAGGAAGAGAGGGAGGGAGACCTGCCGGCATCCTGCACCCTCTGCCCACGTCAGCTCTTCCCAGCTGATGCCCTATTCCTGCCTTTCCCTTCCTGCTGCCCTCAAAGGATGCTGCCGTGCTCCTGGCAGAGGGAAAGGAAACCCCGGGCAGGTCGATGGGGACAGGCAGTGGGACAGACATCTGTGTTGCACCATGGGGTGTGCTGTCCCGCTCACTCACCTGGGAACAGAAACGGTAACCTTTGGAAGAGAAAGCTCAAACCACCGCCAGCAGAAACGTGCCATGCAGCCCCAGGATGAGTCAGCCGAGCTGGTCTGAACCAAAAACCAACCCAGTCCACCCACACTGCCTCAGCACTCGGTAATGGAGTGAGCTGAGTCATCCCGGGGCCACGCAGCCGCTGGACCCGACGCGAGGGCAGCAGCGGGAGGTGGCTCGGTCCAGGGGCGGGGGGGCCTGGACCCTTCCCCAGCACCCACCAGGAGATGCAGGATGCGAAGCTGTGCCCTGAAGAGCTCTGGGGGAACAACACGCCAGCCCTTGCAAAGTGTCCTAGGATCCCGCCAGAGCCTGGACCCACGAGGAAAGGCGGCATAACTACGGCACGTCCGGGACAACTGGATAACGAAGCGCATTAAAAAAAAACCAAAACATTTAAGTGCTAATTAGCCACAGGGTTTAGCCAAGGGTGTTTCTGCCAGTCAGGGTCAAGGATCTCCTGGATTTCTGCTATAATTCAACGCCTTTCCCTAAAAAGACTGTAAACCACCACCCTTCACCAACACCACTTCAGCAGAGGGGCAGCCCGGGGGGGAGCCAGGGAGCAGAGCACGCTGCCTGCGGCACGGAGCACGGAGGCCCCAAAACCTCCAACCCCGTGACGTCAGCGTGGTATCTCACAGCACGCGCTCCGCTGGGAAACGACCAATTGCCAGGCAATGCACCGCTCGCTTAAAGGAAAAAGCGATTTGGAAATTGAATCTTCTTCACCAGTTACCAGCCACCACGGGAGAGGAGACAGTGGAGCACAAGGCACTGAGGTCAATGGTTCTTCACGTCAAATATCTAAAAACCAGCATCATAAGGGTGTCCGACAGAACAGGACTACTTGGTACATCTCCTACACGTACTGATGCTGCGCATCAACGTAGATACACGCAGGTTGTCTTAAGCTGAAACACGAGGCAGCCCTCAAAAGGCAGCACATCCCTTAGCACCCAAAGAGGGCACAAAAGCTTGAAATACACCACGGAGAGGTTTGTTCATCACATTTCTGTGAGCCTTATCTCGGCCACGATGCGCAGCTCCACACAAGCAGGGGCACCAGCAGCACCGTCACACCTCAGCCGTGTTTTTCGGTGCGCGGGGCAGGACACAGCAGCACGTTACCTGAGGGGTTGAGCAGTTTCTCCTTCCCATGCAGCAACCGGCAGCAGCCAGGAAGCCTCTGCCAGCACCTCTGGCAGGTCTGCGAGCTGCGTCGTGGCCTCCCAAATCCTTACGAGCCCCAAGCAACGTGTCTGCTTCGCTTCGCAGCAGGACTGCAGGATCTCTCATCTCCTGACGCTTGTGAAAGCAATAGGTGGGAGTCACAGGGAGCATCTCGACAGCACAACAGCAAACCCAAGCTCCCTGCTTCGTTCTTAGGTCCAAGTCCCCCGACCTCAGCCATCGCAGAACTGCGGGTGACCTAACTGGGGCACAGACCAGTCCCTCTGCCACGGGGAATTGCCTCGGACGTCATCGCTGCCAGGCTGCTGGAGGCAGGCAGAGGTCAGTGGTGCAGCTCAGCATTGTGCAATCCCCAAGTGATTAAAATCAGGATATGCCCCCTCCCACAGGCCTAGAGGCACAACTCAAGGTGCTGCTTTCCCTCCCAAGAGGGGCTCAAGGAGATCTCTTGGGCTACTCCTCTGCTGCATCGTTAGCCCAGGCCCCAGCAGCTCCCCTCTCAAAAGGCTGCTCCCCATCTGCATGACGGGCTGCCCCTGCTCTGGAGGCACAGGAGAGGTTTCCCCAGCATTACGCCTCATCAGGAAAAGAAGGAAAACAAGAAAGAGAAGGAAGAGAGGAAAATTGCATCTTACTCCATGCTGTCCCTGCGCTAGATGCCTCTGCTTTGGTCCCCAACTCGCTGGCAGCAGCTCTCTGCGCTCTGGACCAACCCTTTGGTCACACCATCGTCGCATCCACTGTCAGAGCCTCAAACCCACCTCAGCCCCTGCTTCCCTCTTTCCAAAGGCAAGAGCAAGCACCTCTGTGAGCCCCCAACCCGCTATCCAGCTGGTGCCTGGGGCATACAGGGAAAACCCCTCACTCCCAAAACCCCCAGAGGAAATTCTGGAAAACACAGTCACAACCCCATCAAAACCAGGAGCCTTCATCATTCTCTTCAGAGTCTTCCTAGAGCACCTGGAGTCTGAACACAACAGCCCTTCACCAACACAGAGAAAGCAAGAACTGACCCTGGGAAGACCCTGTTTAAAAGCAAGAGTCGATGTGTTTCCCCAGCACAGCACAGCCTCACGCGGCTCATCTCCACCGGTCCTACCCACAGCTCTGCCCTCAGCTCGGGTCCAGGCAGCATCGCCACAGGACACGTGGTGCAGCAGTTTTGGGATGCTCAGCAAACCTCTGGGGTTTCTTTGCACCAGCTGCTGCAGAGGACAGAGCCAGGTTGCACCACGCGGACAACCAGCGCCCACAACGGCCACAGCCACCCCGCGATGCTCTGCAGCATTCAAGCTGCAAGAAACAATCTGGTACTTTGTCACGCTAACCTCCCCTGGCTCTGCCCAAGCCGGGTGAGTTTCCAACTCGGACGTGTCTTTCCAGCCATTCATTTTCCAAATAAAGCCAAGTTTTTCCTCCACCTCCAGTGAAACACGCGCTCCTCTCTGCTACGGGGGCCACGCAGGACCACGCACTGCAGCGGTACACGGCAAGCCGTGCCCTGGGCTTCCTTGCTGGCTTTGCCACGAGATTTGGGGACAAACAGGGCTGGCCACGGATGGGGCTGGAGAGGTCAAGGGTGGGTTTTTTTGCTTGGTGCTTGCAGCCTATGAGGTGACAGAGCAGGAACGCCACTGAGCAGGGCCACCCTCCCGGTCCTCGCTGCAGCAGGTTAAAGCAGGAACGATGCTCCAGGGAAGGGTCCTCTTGCCCTGCAGGAGGGATGGTCACCACCTCAGCGCAACCCACATCCTCCCCAGCGCGCTGCAAACAGCTTGGCATCACTCCTGCCACCCCCAGGGACGCAGAGCGGGCACTCCACGAATGCTTTTGGGAAGGAAGAAAAATTGAAGAGATCAGGTAACATCCTTACATGCAGGAAAACACATTTTAAAAGGTCCCTCTGCACCTAGTGCACGGAGCAGGAAAAATTTAAAATGAGCAGCGAAGGTGGGAAGTATCACAGGACATCAAATAGGCCACGTTCTCAGTGCACACATCTGCTGGCAGGTCAGCATTGGCCAAGATACACGGAGATGTGAGCTGCAAGCAGAGAAGCCAGACCTGTGAAAGCCTCATGGATGGATGCACTTGTAACAGCCCAAGCAGCCCCACAGGGCTCAGGAATAAGATTAACCGATAATAGGGCAGCTCTGGCAATTTGAGCAGCTTTCACGTTACAGTCACTTCATCAGCCCAGAGGACTGGAGCGTCGATGTCTGTAGTGAGCACCACCGGTGGGGCTGATCTGCCGCAATGGGTACCGCTGCTTGGGAGATTTGGCCATGGCCCAAATGCCTCCAAATCACCTCGAGAAGTGGGCAGAGAGTTCGGCCCTGGAGCAGGATAAGGGACAGGGCTCTTCTGGCCCCCGACTACGTCCTGGCATCCCAAGAGCCCAGCCACACAAGCACACAGGGATGCCGAGAACTAAGACCTTTTCAGGACACCAACATGCAAATAAAGGTAGATAACATGAGAATAAAAAAGTTAAAAATAAAGATGCAAACCATCATCTTCATCAACAGACAGGCCTCATGCAGAACTACAGCTACAGGAGCACAGCCCTACAAGTTAATATCTTTTCTTCCAGCCTCCCAAGTCTGAAGATGTCCCAGCCACCCTTGATCCCCTCTTCTCGGGTAACCTGCATCCTCTGCCCGCTACTTGCAGATGTGTCTTTGTTACCTACCTACTATTTGCAGAGGAACAGAAGGGGAGATTATACCCCGCTAAGGTACACCCCAGGCACTACCTTCAAGCCTTTGATTTACTCTTTTACAGGTCACTGTCTCTGTAAAGGTATATCAGAGGCAATTGCCAGCACGGTCAACAGTCGCACTGGTGGTTGAGCGTGAAAAATGAACCAGGCTTTCCTTTCACATTACTCCCGCCTTGCAGAGAGGGCTGCGAGGACAGAAAGCAGGGGAGAGGAAAGAAGAAAAGGTCAGAGGAAGCAAAGGGACGCAGCAGAAGGCAACAAAAGAGTCAGTTCAGCAGAGGGAGGAGGGTGCAGCGCGAGCCGGACCAGCGCAGCCCTCTCTGTCCCTTGCCCCAGCGCAGCCGGGCTCTGCCCAGGGAGCGGTGCAGGCAGCATCAGGCTCGGCAACACACCAGCTGATTTTCAAAAGGCCTTTTTATAAAAAAAAGCTATCCGAAAATGACAGTCAGCAACCTCTTAAGAAAGTGGAGCAAGCAGGGATTTTTGAGGATGGGAAGAAAAGAAATCAAAGGCAGAAGCGACCTGCCAGAACAGGGATGCTCGCAGCAGTCCCGCGACACCACATTTCTGTTCCTACGCAGTTTGTGTCACACTGCACGGACCCCAGCTGATGTCACCCAAGGACACGCAGCACAGAGGGGAACCTGCCTCCCCTGGCACACCATGGATGTGGCATTACCGCGAAGTACACAGAGGAAGCAGAAGAGCAACGCAGCCCTTTGCCACCCCAGCTCGCCTCCAAAGGCTCTGACTGCGCCAGCTCCAGCTACTCCGCAGGGTAAAGCCCCTGGGGTAGCGCGAGGGCTGGGTAAGAGATCAATGGTAAATGCACGGAGTCTGAGCGTGCTCCCTTAGCAGCTTGGTGGATTAAAGATTTAATGCAATGTGTCCCTCTGGAAGAAATTACACAGGCTATTAAGAAAGATGCGCCTCTCATCTGATGAAATCTAGCAATCATTGCAGCAATACGCGCAAACTAAATAGGCTCTGTAGAGCAAAGGGAAAGCTGCGGTTGCTCTCGTGAGCCCTTTCTGGATAGAGAAACCAATGGGTAAAGCAGCAGCTCTATTAGCAGTAAAGCAAATGTGCAGGCACAGCCGTACTGTGTCTGCAGAGGGCAAGACAGTCCCCGCTTCCAAGGGAAGAAGTAAACCAACGCTCGGCAGCAATCGCTCCCTGCTTCCCACTGGCACCCAGGAGCTCGCTGGGCTGCTGGAAGGGGGCAAACAGCCCCCGGCCAGGAGCAGGGGACCAACACCTCACCGGGACTTGCTTTCCAGAAAAGAGCGAAGGACGTGCCAGCCCCTCTGCCAAGGTGGCAGCACCTTGGCACTTTGAGAATCCAAATTATTAGCTAGCGTTTCTCCTGATACACAAGCAGGAATCACCCCTGGCTTCCTCACCCAGGGCCACGGGACCAGAGGAGCACAGGCTGTCAAAGCAGCAGGAACACCATGTGCTAAAGCATCTTATTACTTTGGGGGGATAACCAGGGTTTAATACAGCATTATTCAGGGTGTAGCAAGTGCCTCTTTCGAAGCTGCAGTGCTGTGCTGCAGACAGCAGCGCTGGCTATATTGAATTCTGCTCCGACAGTCCCTCCAAGCGTTCGGCAGCTTCACCACCATGGAGCCTGACCAGTAAAACATCAGACTTGACCAAAGGCAACAGATGCAGGGAAAGAGCTCGCACAGCAGAGCTCAGATCGGTATCCGCAGACCCCTTCCGTACAGCAAAACCATCCGTGCAGCAAGATGCACCTGGAGATAATATTCCCAGGGAACCTGAGCTGAGACCCCTGAACTCATTCAGCGTGGACCACAGATGCACAGAGAGTTCCCAGGTCCTGAGCATAACCCACAGCATCAGCCACGGAATGGCAGCTACCTGCACGCCTGGCACCCTTGCACGGCTCTCTGGACTCACAGCTGCCCATTCCCACTCCTTCCCGAGGCACCCCATAGTTTTGGATGCCACGCAGCCTCCACACCGCAGAGATGCAGGTACCTTCACAAATCCGCAGGGCGGGCAACCAGCACATCTCCACGGAGCTCTCCCGTCCTACCCGGGCAAGCGTGGACACACGCGGGGTAACGTCCCGCTGCAGGGAACCTCTTTGCTGGGGTTTGCTTCCCGCATGCTGCGTGCACCTCAAAGAAGCCGCTTGCAGCGATTTGCCCCAACACCTTTACTGCCAGGGTGCTTTGCTCCCTGGAAAGGTCGTTCAAGAGTCTCAGCCCGGCCCTGGGAACTCCCTGTGCCAGCAGGCACCTCTCTACGGTGTCAGTCCCAGGGTCTGCTACCAGGCTGGGCTCAATTCCATGAACACAGCCAGGCACAAGCGTTGAGGTACACACACTTGTGCATTAAATCAGAAGAGTTTCCGTGACAGTCCTGCGTGCTGCCCTACAACAGAGGTGTTGCACCAGCAGGTCCCTGCTTCATGGACCGTCCTTCACTCATTTCCCCTCCCGCTGCCCCACTCCACGTCTCCCCGGCTTCCCGTTGCAGGGTAAAGCTGAGCCCCTCGTACTCTCTCAACCCTTCTTCACCCCCTTTAAACCGCTCATGGCTCAGGAGCTTGTGTCAAAACTCCTGCAGGACCCAGCTGAAGGTAGACTGACAGGAGGAACTAAAAGCTAAAATTAGTACTTGCTCTGATCAGAGCAAGGATGCCCACAGATTTCCAAACTCCACTGGCAAGAGAAGGTGGAAAACAGAGATGCCTGTGACCGCCTGAGGAGACGACTTGGTTTGAAATGCCAACTCCCGCAGTGTGTGCAGGAGACACGGACAGATGGTGCGGCACTGCGCTGGAGCGGGGTGACACCAGTTGCTCACCAACATCCCCGGCACCCGCAGAGCTCGCGGGGGGGATGCTGCGGGCAGAGCGCTCCTCATCTCCCACGGTTTCCTGCTACAGAGCACCAGCCATGGCTCCAGGAGAGAAACACCTTCTGCAAAGCCACAGTGCCTGCCCCACTGCGTGGCGTTCTGCCCACGCACCCCACGAAAATGGCCAATTTTGGGAGTGAGCTTCAGCAGCCGGGTCACTGCAGGCCGGCAAGCTTCTGCTCTGCCCACGGTATTTATTAGCTAAACATGTCAGCTTGAGCGCTGGCGCTTTTTGGCAGCTCCCTTCAGCCTAGAAGCGAGCGCACAGACAGATCCCACGGCTCAGCTGGTGAGCAGCTATTTGCAGGTTATTAATGAAATCATTTACTGTTTATTGCAATAATTCTGCCAAAACACGAGCAAAAAGCATTACAGTCGCTAACAGCAACCTGCCAGTTGGCGACAGGTCAGGGAAACAAAAAAAATTTCAGGTACTGCCTTCTAAAAAGGCAGGTTCACAGACCTCCAACGGTGACCCAGGCGCTTGCGGCAGCGCTGCAGTCAGTCCAGCAAGGCTGCAACTGCTCCCCCATCTTCCTCTTCCAGCGAGCGGCAAAGCATCCGAATAAACCCACAGCGATGCCGCTTGGGTCCAAAACCCAAACTGAGCTGTCTGACGTACCCGTGCTGCCGCTGACAGCCTCTTAACCACGTTTCCTCCCAAAAGAAGGGTAGGGAAAGCAGAGGAGCACGTGAAGGAAGGAAACTGCCAACCTGCCCTTACTTTGCTGTTCAACAGGGAATCCGCTTTCACCAGCGCATCAAGAGCCGGTGGAGATCAAGGGAATAGATTCCTTTACACGCTCTCCAGGGCACGGAGGTATTTGCAACCTGAAAAATAGTTGCTGTCACTGCACGTCTGAGGAATTATCCTGAGCACGGCAGCGGGGCTGTAAAGGAGTAAGTACTACCCAAACTGCAACCGGTTGCACGCTCCCTCCCAAGCGGCCCCGGACAGGCCAGTGAGTGGGACGCAGCTGCAGGGAGGGCCAGCAGCATCCCACCCCAGGGACAGAGGCCGAGGGTCCCCCAAGCCCCAGCACTACCCCCAGATCTCTGAGCAGCTACTGCTGACAGCCCTTCTTCGGGGCACTCCGGAGACCCCTGCAGCCAAATCCCTCTGGGCAATCCCTGGCTGAGGCGGAGGTGCCCGTCCCAAGCAGCGAGGCCGAGCGATGGTGTGGCCGACGTGGGGCCTTGGGGACATCACTCGCAGGGACTTCCAGGGAGGACGCACAAGTTGAAAACGTGTCACTGAAAACAGCGGCACAAGCTGAAAAGGTGGCACTGAAGACCGCAAGGCCAGAATTTGGTTTCCTGCTTAAACAGAGTGAAAGGACCAGAGCAACCCAAGCAAGGCAACACGCCGTGCTCCCCGACAGGCACCTGCCCAGGGGATGTGCCCCCAGGGCGAGCACTGTGGCAGGGAGTCCCTGGGGAAGGGCCAGCACCCTCCTCCCGTCCAGCACCCTGGGTCAGCAGCGCGGGGCTTGCCTGCAGTCGGGAGCTGACATCACCCTCCCTCCCCGTACCCACTGAATAATTAATACTCCAGAAATTAGTCAAGTCTTTAACTAAGCCAACTCAGCAAATGGAGCGAGGAGTTTCTAGGTCAGAACTACAAGGAGAGCTGGGGGAAGGAAAGAAAGAGCAGCCTTAGGGGCTGTGTCTTCTGTTCATTTCCAAGGGATCAGCACCCTACCCTGCCTTGCCCAGCCAGGGCCAGCACCTCAGAACCCAGAGCTCGGATGAGGATCACACCTTGTCATCCTGACGAGGGCTGACACCACAGCCGCCTTCTGGCATCGCCAAAGAGCAAATTTTTGTGCAAAGCATCTCTCTCCATCTCACATCATTCATTTTTCCAAAGCAGAGAAGCAAGCACCTTGTGACAGTTGTATTTGTTATGTCCCTCCCGCTTCAACGCCTTTGATGTCTTAACCACCGTCTTCTGCGGGGGGTTTTTTTCCTCCCCCCGCTTCCCAAAGCTGTAACCCAGGGACGAAGCGTGCAGGAAAACCCTCAGGAGCGCCACATTTCACAGCACCAGCAAGCGAGAGCAGCACTCCGTGATGGCGTACCACCTATTGCTGCGCCCGACAGCGCAAGGGGCAGGCAGGTTTCCAGCCACGGTGCCCTGCCAAGAGACGGCAGCAGCTACCGCAAGGTGCTGGGTGACAGATGCTGCCGTTGGGAAAAGCTGGATCTGACGCTTGAAAAGCACTACGCCTGTCCTCCCCAGGAGACAGCCCTTGTAAAAGTAAGCAACTGTTTAAGAAGATGGATCTTCCCCGAGGTAGATAATAGCTATTTGGCCACCCAAAGAGATCTGGGACTGTGGGAAGAGTACGCAGAGCTGGGGTGCAAGGAGGGTACCGGGGGTCAGGACAGGGTGGGAGGGTCGAGCAGTACAGGTGAGGGGGTACCGGCAGCGCACCCTGCTCCTGGGGGTGCCGGGGTGGTGCGATGCTGGGCGAGCAGCAGTGCCGCGCTGCCCTCACCCTGAGAGGTGCCCACCCCACGCACCATGGGGACCCGATCCACGGTCCCACAGGGACCCCCCCCCACCCCCGCAGCAGCACCGGTCTCCTGCTCTTCCCCGCTGTGCTGCCCTCCTCTCCTCCCACTCGCATCTGTGGAGCAGGGGACTGTGTGGGGAATCAGACAGGGGCAGCGCTTGCTGTTTCCCACCTCTCAGTAAAAGACTTCAGCCAGAAATTCCAGGGCAGGAGCACGGAAGAGGGGGCAGAGGACTCTAGGGACAGCTGCCAGACCACCCAGCCATCCCCAGGCAGCTGGGAGGAAACACGGTGGGACCAGACTCCTGCCAAGAGCCTGGGGTGGAGGGAACCCATAGAAACATGTTCTCCTCTTCGCTCACACAAGTTAGAACAACCTTGACCACCACTCGTGTAACCTCTGGGCAGCCCCAAGGTGTTCACCAGCAGACCCGAAGAGGGAGGGTGGTAGGAACCAGGCAGGGGACGCAGCCCACGCTGCACCCACCTCCTACTCCACTGATTTGTGTGACCTCTTCTCACACCAGTAACAAAGACTGTGTCCTCCGCAGGCAGCCTGCTCAGCCCCTCTCCCTAACAGCACAGCACCTTACCTCGTCCCTCAGTTTGACCTGCTAGGCACCCTGCAGTCCATACCTGCATTTGGAGAACAGGCTACACGCAGGTACCGCACCCACCACCAAGCTCCTGCCCTTGCTCCAACACCCCCCTCGTCCCTTCACTGCTCATAGGTTGGGTTTTTCCAACTTTTCCTTCTGCACTTTAAGACAGACGTGGACAAATGGAGCCCAGAGGAGGGCAGGGAGTTAGGGAGCAGCGCAGAGGGTCGGTCCCTCTACCTGGTGGGCTACACACCCCACCACCCCCACCCCCCCAAGGGGCTCCATCCCTCTGTCCCATGGCAAGAGCACCAAAGCGGGGATACCCAGCACCCCGTTCTCTCACCCATGTGGCTGAAGCGCACGTGGCACAGGCTGAGGTGAGCGCATCTCCAGCCAGCCAGGACCAGATGCCCTTCAGATGAATCCTCCTACCCCCTCTGAGACGGTGGACACCCAGAAGAGAGCTCCCCACGGGAGCAAGGGGACCATCGGGGACAGCCGGCAGCAGGACTGGACTCAGCACAGCAGGTCCGTGCCACGGGGGCATGGCCTGGCTCATGGGGGTGCTGGGGACCTGGCACAGCCCAAGGCAGCAGCAAGGTGGTGGGGTGGCACGGCAAGCACACCCTGCCTGTCCCCCAGAGAGAGGTGGGGGCGGCCACAAACAATCCCGGCATTGAGAGGCTGCTCGCTCCAGCCCATCTGCAGGTCCATGAGCCTGCGGCGGACAAAGACAACGTTAGCCGGTGGCGAGCCCTGCCAAGGCGGGGGAGACAAACCGGCCTTTGTATCTGCAAAGGCAAAGTTAGCTTTGGGGAAAAGACTAGAGAGCTCATCGACTGGAGGCTGTGCTTTGGCTGCTTTTCACTTGGAGGTTTCTAATCCGGCACAGATGACAGCAGAAGTCTCCAACGCTCCCTCTTCTCTTGCCTGCCCCACTCATGAGGAGCTGGGGGTCCCACTGCAGATGCTCCCTGACGCAAGGACCTTCAGCACAGAGCGCCAGTCCATGAACGCACACTCATAGCAAGAGGAAGATGGAGCCAAGAGGTGTTTGACCCATTCCAGCTTAAATCCATTTATCACTCCTGTTTTTCTCTTGCCCCCAGACCAGCAGAGCACTAAAGGCTCAAAAGCGTTCCTCTCCAGGGGGAAGCCAAGCAGGGTCTGCACTTCTGCCCTCGGATCTGGCCCATCCTATCCCTTCCCAGCCAGCAATGATTTCCATAGGCAGTAAAACAAACCCCCAAGGACAACAGGTTTTCTCCCGATTCCTCCCTTCCCAGCTCGGGGAGGAGAGCAGCCCTCCTGCCTGCAGCGAGCCAGCGGCTGCCTATCCTCACCTCTGCCTGCACGTGCCCTGTGATCACCTCCATGCCCACGCGATCACCCTCAAGTGATCTTGGCACGGATCTTAAAGGTGGGAAGCACTTAGAAGTGGCACTGACGGCTTCTGCGCAGCCAGGACAGCCCAGCCCAGCACACGCTTCCCAGGGGAACCTCCCCGAAAAGGCAAATCCTCCTGCAACTTAGTGGGAAAAACAAGACCAGATATAAAGGGGCTTGGAAAGATTTTTCTTCTTTACTCAGGATAGTGAGGATGCCCTCCCTCTGGAAAGCTAACATAATGGACCGAGATTAAATATATGTATTTAACCACTGCTGCAGTGAAATTGTCAGGTTTGACTGTACGTACCAGGTTTTCACTACTGGTACACACCCCGCCATTCACACCTTCCTTCGTCATAGCTACTTCACATCGCATCACTCCGACTCAAAAATAAAAGCCTGGCCCAGCGCTCCCCACAGCTCCCCCACAACGCGCGAGTGCTGCGCCCAGTGCGGTACTGTCTGAAAAAGCAGTGAAACTCAGGAGAACGCTGCGAGCCCTCAGTCACGGCATTTATTGCTCATCTGTGCGGTGCGGCACAGGTCTGCTTTGCGCTATGAAAATGAAGCGAGGGTATTGTGCACACCGACCGCTTACGTTGGAGAGCCAGGCATCAGCTCAGCTTCCCCGAACCCCGACGCACCTCTTCCCCTACCCACCATCAGTCAGCGAAAGACAGGGAGCGTGGCACAGCCCCGACTCACCCTTTGACAAGGTCCATCCCGCCCCTCGCCTCGGGGTCCGCGGCAGCTCCTCCCCGTCTCCCTGCGGCCGAGAGATCCTGCATCTGGATGCAGACCTCCGCGCTCCACCATGGCTAGCCACCCTGCGCCGCTGGAAGGGAGAGAGAGAGGAGACCCTGCCCGTTAGCGAGACGGACGGAGCCCAGCACATCATCAGCACGTAACCGAGAGGCAAGAAACGCCCTGAGCCCCTCGGAGGGGGACAACCACGTGCCCGCAGGAGACGTGCTTCCCACCCAAACGGGGCCAAGACCCGCCAAGTGATCTGGTCTAGCGCAGTCCCACCAGGATGGCTCGGCCCATCCCACAGGCCTGAGTGGTAAGCTCAGTTTAAGGGATCTCAGCAGCCACGACCCTGGGTACGCTGGTGTAAGAGCACGCTCACCGTGAGGATGCAAAACTTCCTTCATTTGCTTGGTACCTCTGACATTAAACTGAGACGTGCTGTCCTCTTTCTAGATGATTATCAGTCACTGGATTGATGATGGATGACATTAGCTAATGGATTACATTAATTTCTTATTCGGCAGTAAAAAGTAGATGTGCGAGCAAGAACTGTGGGCTTTTACTTTCATACATACTTCCTCCCCTCTGTTTGGCACTAGCAGCCAAAATATATTAGTGTTTCATCCTGACCTCAGTAAATATGCATGGCTTGGCAAGAACGCCCGATGCTACCACATCGCTACCACACTGATGTTCATTTATTATGACATGGATGTGTTCTCATTAGCCTGCATCTGGGTATGGTAAGAGAGATGAGATGCCCCATTCGGCAGCCAAGGCAGAAGTATGAACTACTGGGGAAAGAGAAACCCTCCCCCCGGAGCGGGGAAGCGGTGTGGATCAGTCACCCTGCAGGGAAAAAACCAACCACCACCGCAAACACAGGCTCCCCTGCGCTGGGCTAGCTTGCCACTACAGAGAAGAACGTGGAAATGGGACAGAAAAAGGAATAAGTGGGGTAAGACCACCTCGTTGGGCGAAGCCTTTGCTTTCCAAGGGGAAGAGCTAACCAGGACCCACGGCACGCGGGAGCCCCTCCTGCGGCACGAGGCAGGCCATGAGCCCGCTGGGTCTGGGGGGATGCTCGCTGCTGCTGTCCACAGCCACGCCGAGAGCAAAAAAAAAAAAAATCAGTGAGGACAGGGCAGCGCAAAAAGCTATCAGGAGGGAAAGCTTTAGCATAAAGTCTTCTCCGGTAGGGATAATAGAAGGAAAACTCCACCACTAAAGAGAGGCATCTCAGTGCTTTTTCTGCCATATCACAACACTGCTCCATTTTCATCTGTGTCAGCTTGGAGCGCCTTTGCTTTTAGCCTCCAAACTCTCATGTGGGTATCTCTGAGCCGGCTGTTGCAGATTTAACCTGTGATAGACAGAAAAAGGTCGTTGCCAGTCTTCAGCATCACTGAAATTCAGACAAGTATTTGCCTGAATTCAGTCTCCAGTGCGTAACTGCTTTCCGCTGCAGCATTTATATTCCCCCAGCAAATTTGCTGGGGGAAAAGTACATCATTATTTTGCTTTACTGGAGCTGGACACTGATGCAAAAGAAATTTGAACTGCATCCTCAGTCACACCTGCTAATCAGGAAACGTGCTCTCGCCAAGCCAGGACTACGCTCTGAATTTGTATTAATGCACACAACTGCTTTCCCTTGCTCCTCTTCCAGCCGTGGCTGCTTAAAGCAGCAGAAAGCATCTGGCCAAAAATTATTTACCCTCAGAAAATCCTCCAAAAATCCAGAACCATTGCCAGGTGGAAGTCTGAAAACCCCAGTTTCAGCTAGAAATATTTTTTTGCTTGTGAATCGGAGACAGCAGCCTCAGTCAAGTAGTTAAGGCTCTAATCGCTGTGTCTGACACTGAGAAAGATGCCAGGGAAATTTTATTTATGACACAGCTAATGGGGTTTGCCCTTAAGCACTGGACAAATCTTCCAGCTCATTACCCAATGTTAAGAATCACTTGGACAAATTAGGTATTGGAAAGCCAAGCCTGCAGAGCAGCTCTTTGATTTACCTTAAAATGACCTACAAAACGAAGAAAATGTCATGCATGGCCCTCCCGGTCATCCTCACAGCACAGCCGTGCTATGATTAACATCCAGGATGCAGGACAGGGCTGGGCATTTAATTACAAAACTGTTTTCTCCCCCTGCTTTCTGAACCACCACCTCTCAGCCGAGGGATGCTCTTCCCGGCTTGCCTGGAAAGCTAAAGCAAAGCAGGAGCATCCTCAGGCTTGAGAGGTACAGGGGAAGCAGGAAATTTTTAACAAAAAGGAAAGTCTGGAAGAAAACTTCGGCATACTCAAGCGAAGCAGATTGCAGAGAGAATCGAAAAGGGAAAAATGTAGGAAAAAGGGTGCGTAAATGGGATGAGATTAGCCATGTAACTCCCAGAGCCATTCAGGGCATCCCGACCAGAACCAGAGGAGGTTGCTCATCACCTCTCTCCCAGCGGCTCTGCCCTGCCCTTCTGCTGCTCTGACAGCCGGGGGGAAGGGTTGCTGTGTGCAGAGGACAGCACTGAGGGAACTGGGCATCCCATGATAACCCCATCCCATGGCAGGCTCCTCCAGACAGAGATCCAGCCACCCACCGCCTCACCGTGAAGAGGAAGGTTTCCTATCACAACACCACCTCTGCCCCACGCACCAGCTAAAGCACACGCAGGACCCGGGCTGCTGAGCTGTTCCAGCCCCATTTCATCTCCTTCCCACCTCAGGCGATGGCTAAGGAGCAAAAGGCAGAGAAGAGCCGATACAGCTGGAGATGTTCCTTAAATGGTGGCAACCAGAGGAACCAGCTTCATCTGGGATTTCGGGAATGACAGTCACAGCACGGCAGAGGGTGGCAGGGACCTCTGGAGATCATGCACTCCAACCCCCCGCTCAAGCAGGACCAGCTACAGCAGGCTGCCCAGGATGGGGTTCTGCTCCGGTTCGGAGTATCTCCAAGGCCGGACGCTCCACAATCTCTCTGGGCAGCCTAGTCTGGTGCTCAAACATCCTCACAGTAAACGAGCACTTTTGGTGTTTAACTGCAATTCTCTGTTTCAGTTTACGCCTGTGACGTCTGTCCTGTCACCCCAAGAAGAGCCCATCTGAGAGCAAAACCCTTCTAACCGCCGCGCACATGCTAACGCAGCTCACCGCTACGGTGCCAGGACCTGGCACCACATCAACGTATCGGGCTTCTGTGGGTGCTCAACACTTCAAAACCCACGTGTGGCTGTGGAAGGGGAACTGCGGCACCCATCACCCAGGGGCTGGAAGGAGAGGTTCCCAGCCCTCCTCCCCAGTCCATGCAAAGCCAGGTTTTAATTCAGCCACACATCTCCTCCACCGCCAGGACAATGCAATTAAAATTCTCCCTGAATGGAAAGAAAACGCTCCTTTGCCCTTTACGGCCAAGACCCAGAAGGACCTCGTGGTTGAATGCTGCTTCTTGTTTTGCTAAGAGCATGTTTCAGCACTTCTGGCCACGGGTTTACTCTCAGGAACTCATTCAGGCGCAGCCCAGTGAGCAGCCGCAGTGCCCGGGGCCAACAGATAACCCTCCTCTTCCTCCACAAGCTGGAGGAGGGCACGTCCACGGAGCTATGAGCCCTCACACTTCTGACCCCTGAGAGCCTCTGGCTTTTCCCCTCCACAGAGAGGGTGGTTGAGCACAACCAGGCCTTGGAAAAGGGCCCCTTTTGCTGCCGGTGCACTGTCACTGCAGGTACTGAGCAGCAAAACTCCAGTACGACAAAACCTGGGTTGCTCTTTCCACTTTCCCAACGTTGCCGCAGGACCCGGGGAATCCTTTGATCAGACAAGGTGAAGCACTCCAGACATGCTCAGGACCAAAAGGATGCTCATTGCAGGTTTGGTCCCGTGGTCTTGCAGCAGGTGCTTCCCAGAAGGGGATTTATTTCACACACCAGGACATCAGCCCCAGTCGCCAGAGATGCAAATCCACCCAGCAGCCCACACAGGACCCCTCACAGAAACATTCACACTCTTCTCAAAAGAGAGTTTAGCTCATACAGCTTCGAGTCATTACATTTTTAGCCAAATCTTGTGCAATACTTGCAGAGTGAGGATTATTGGCCTGGCAACCGCTGATTTTTACATTAACGATTTTGACTTCTTTGCATAAAACGGTCACAGCCAAGAAGAGTGCGGAAATAAACAGCTTCAGGAGGTTCCTTCAAAGAAAAGGAAAGAAAATCCCCTTTTGCCAAGAACAAACACAGACCATTCAGGAGTTTCTGGGAGCTTGGGTTGGTTTTGTTTGTCTGCTCTTGCTTTTAATTCATAGCCACTGAAAGAGTTTTGTGCCCTTAGCATGTGCCACCAAATCAGCACCTTAATGAGATGGAAACAAGAGTCAGACATTCACTGCTAGGGCATTCGCACGCCGACTCGCAAACCGGAGGAGGAAGGAACAGCCTCGCCAGCCCCTGCAGCCAGCCTGCCCCGGACCAGCTGGCAGGACCCAGCAGGGCAGGACCTTCCAGCCCCAGCAGCAGGGCAGCCAAGGTCTCTCCGCTCCCCCTTCAGCCGCCCCTTTGCTGGTGCAAGGACATGGATGCCACGTAAGAAGGGAGAGCTCCACACCACATCAGGCACGAGGGGAAACCCCGTCCCCACGCTAACCGAGCCAGAGGAGCAGCCCCGCGTCCCTGGGCAGGGACGGCACTGACGTCCCATGCACGGCACAGCCCTGCAGCCCTTGAAGGGGCTGCCCGAGCTATCACATCCCCTCACCCTTTCCAACAGCAGGCAGCTGGGAAAGAAAAGGATGAAAGGAAAATAAGGAGAAACTTTCAGGTGAACACCTCACATGGATCAAGAGCAATGCTGTAAACTCTTACCATAGCCACCGGCCAGCTCAAGGTGGGGATCTGGGAGATGAGGACCGCTGCCAGTTATAAAGTCCTCCCAGCTCAGAGAGGGAGCAGAGATGCACTTGTCCGTAGGGAGCGTACAACACCGCATCCCCCTTAATACCCACAGCAGAAAGGCAAGACATCAGCCAGACAGCAACGCACACGCACCCTTTAAAGCACTTTTCCCCCTTAGGCTGAGCTTTGCTCCCCAGGGTAAGATCAAAGGGTGCTTTGGTTTGAGAAAGGTGTCGGTCCACTATGGGTTACAGTCCCCAGGAGCGGAGCAGGCGGCACCGGACGTGGCACGACCTGCTGTGCCAGCGCAGGGGATCCCGAGCCAGAGTCCAAGAGGAGGAATTAACCCCACGTCCCTCGGAGACAGAGTCGTATGGGGGAGCTCAGAGGCAGGAGCTGACAGCCAGGGTCTGCAGCAAGCGAAGGCAGCCAGCCGCCCTCCTGCGCTGCCGTGGCCGGGAGGACACAGCCCTGCTCCCCTCCACCCCACCACCCAGCAGGAGCGGGGCTTGCCACAAAGTCCGTGCAAAACACTCACTCTACTAGGGTCGGCAAGCGCTTAGGCACAAGCTAGTCCCTTCCCTGCAAACTGGATGGGATGGGAGAAAACTCCTTGAAGACAAGACACAGTTGCTTCCCGCGCAGGGCAGGGATGGAGCGGGCCATCCCGGAAGGACGGGGAGCTGCGCCGTCAGTCACGCCGCAGGCTGCACTGCACCACCACCTCCCGAAAACAGCAGCAGCTCTTCCATGGCCTTCCCAGCACCATGCCCACCTCCCCCTCACAAAAGGGGCTCCCCTCCCCCCACCCCCCCGCTTTTGACTCCCCGCTGCCCTGGGCGCC
>VXBL01003625.1:124646-147463 GCA_013400195.1 Aramus guarauna
TCTCTCTCCCTGCCGCAGGGCTGCAGCCGGGCTCTCCATCACCGTCCCTGCTGCCACAGATAACCCGCTCTGTCGCAGAGGGAGGACTAAGCAACGTGCAAGCTGCCCCCCAGTCTCTTTCAGCAGTTTTCTACCCTGCCAGCTGGGTCTAACGCAGGACGGCTCATTTTCCTCAGGCACCCAACCGCTCCCTCCTTCAGCGGCTCTGGAGGCTGCACATCAGCCCTGGTGACCTGTCATCATTTCACACTGCACAAAACCCCCACAATCAAATCCATGAAGCAGCTCCACACATACCAAAAGAGAGAAAATAGCTTTGCTGCTCATTACTTCACCTATGAGCCAGAAAGCCAAGCCACACCAGTAAAATTTGTGGGCAAGAGGACAGCAGGCTGTTTGAGTAACGAGCATCCAGCATCCTCCCCTGCAGCAGGGAGAGCTCCAGGACCCATCCGGGGTGGAGCAGAGGGTGAAATCCAGACAAGCCACAGGGCCCACGTGCCCAGCGGCACCCGGACAGCCAGCTTTCACCTTTGCTCGTCCCCAGCACAGCAGACGCGTTCGCTACTGAAATCCCAGAGCCTGGGAAGCGATGCCGGGCACAGAGCCGGGGCCAAACCAAACAGCAGCCGTGGCACGGGGGGACCGACACGGGGACGTGACCTGGCTGTGCCTGCGCTGCCGGGAACGCTGCCGGGAACGCTGCCAGCCTGGATGGGACGCGCTGGCAGCCAGGGCCAGGCTGAGAGCTGGCAGGAGCAGAGGTGGTGTTAACCAGGAGCTTTAGAGCAGGCTGTAACCTTTGCTAAAGAAAGCCCACAAATTTTAACATCCCAGTTCAAAACTGACCAGCAGCAGCGTGAAAGAACGACACTGGCCTTACAGAAGGACCTGTTTACTACAGCTGTAAACTTTTACAACACACTTATCCCGCAGTTGTACCAGGATAAGCTGCAATGCATTGTGAAGTTGCACAATTACAATTTTACAGGTGTATGGATTGATTTACTCAAGGCATATCCCCTGGGAACCCAGAGGATGCTCGTCGGTGCTCATCTCAGTCCACCTCGTAGCCCAGAGATGCTGCAGGCACAGAGGGACACTTCACACCTTTAGCACTCTGGTGGGAGCGACTCCGGCAGGAGCCGTGGAAAGGCTTTGGCTTTCCTCCAGTCACCTTCTTAATATATTTTCAGTGTGCTTCCTGATGTTGGCATTAGAGGCAAAATCAACAGCGTAAGCTTGCCAAAGCCATCAGCACCGCCACGGCTCCCAGCAGCTGCCAGAAGCCAGGGGCAGGCAGGGGGAGCACCGGGGGCAGAGCTGGGGCTGGCAGCGCTGCATCCCACCAGCCTGACGTCCTCCCGCAGCCTCCGGCACCGCGGCCTGCGCCTTCTCCCCAAGAAGGGCCAAGCCCCAAACCCCTCAGAGGCAGGCACTGCTCCACGTCAGGGCACACGCATGTCTGGAGCGGGAAAGCTTCACACCCACACCGCACAACGCGGCGGTGTCCCCCCTTAGCTGCCCCCCCAGCTCTGCTCCTCACCCAGCGGCCCAGGGTGAGCCAAGAGACCAGAACAGCCCGCACTCCCGCAGGATGTCCGTCGCCCCAGGGCGGACATGCCCTCCATCCGTTTACCGGGAAGGGGAGCAGAGCAGCTGCCTTGCGAACCACCGTACCCAGAGGCAGGGGACAACCACCCGTCACGGCCGGGACATGTTCGGCGTTCCTTGAAAAACAGAGAGCAAACCCCAGCCCTCACCCCTCCCGCCCCACACATTAAGCTGCGTGCAGAAGTGTAACAACCCCCAGGAGGGGTAATTACTAGGGTACCTGTCCCGTTTCATTATTATCTGGCCAGCTATCTACGTTTCTGCACAGGCACAGCCCTGCTCAAATTCAGGGAAGGAGGCAAAAGCACTTGTACGCTTCCTGACCCAGAAGCAGCCTGCCCAGAGCCCCCGCTCATCCCTGGCCCCTCTCCGCACGCCCCGCGGGCAGGACAGGTCTCCCGTCCTGGGAAGAACGGGCACAGAGAGGTGAGTGACCTGCCCAGCCAAGCAGGTCATGCTGCCTCTCCATTACAGCTCACCAGTCCAGCCATACCGTGGAGGGGCTGGACCACTGAAAAGCCAGACAGCTTTTCTGGTTTTGAGTCCAGATACTTCCAGCCATTACTTTGCCTGCCACCAACGGCTCCTTTCCTCCAGCACGGGACCTCTTCTGAAGCACGCTCACCTGCTCCTCTTCTCTTTCAAGTCCACATCGACGTGTTGCAGAGCCAAGCTGCGCAAATGCTCGTGCTTTTTTTGCTTTTTGCTCAGCAGGGAGGACACGCTGCCCGACGATGTGCCGGCAGCAGGGCAGAGAGCTCCAGGAGCAGAGACCTCGCTGGTGCTCAGGGGGATGGAGGAAGAGCCGGGCACGGAGAGGGCAGCGCTGGCTTTGACCTCCACAGTTCTGCCAGACCTAACAGCAGGTTTCAGCTTGCAGAGCAAAGACCCTTCAAATCTAAAAGCTATTTCTAAGGGACGTACAAGGGATAATACCACAGCTCCATGTGTGTTACAGAACAAGAAGTTCCTACTGGATTTCACACCTCCACTGAAGCATACCTAGAAAGCCAACAGTCAAAAGAAGTTGAAAATCCTTTTTGCATCATCATCAAAGGGAGGAAAAGGAGATAGAGAAGCCAAGATCAAGTGCATGTTCTGTGAGCCTCTAGCCCGCCTCAAAATCAGGTCCCAAAGTAAAAAGAGCAAATTAATTTTTTTACCTCACTGAAAAGCTTTTCCTTTACATTCATGTTCAGGACTGGGTGCGTTCCGGGAAACACTCTAATGCGGTTAGTGTGGTACCAAGGGGGAGCAGGGAGGGAAGAGGCAAGCCCACTGCAAACCTTTCCTCCAGAGCATCATGTTTCTGCGTGGATGCTTGTAGTTTAAGATGGGGAGTTTCTCCAGGACAGAGAGCAGGGTCACAAGTGCTTTTCCTTCTGAGAGGTGCAGTCCCTGGGACCCCCAAACACAGGCTCCCCAGTGGTGGCAGCCTGTCAGTACCCAAACCTAGAGGTCCCAGGCAAGGGTGTAGGCATCGTTGCTTAGAAAAGAGGCTTTTAAGCAAGTTGTATCATAAATGCAGCCAGGAGCCTCTCTGCCTGAAGGCTAAATACAGACCAGTGACCTTACCGAGCCTGCTGACTCATTCACCGGCAGCTTGGGCAGCGTTGGCCGAGTCGTAGGCAAGGAGATGTCATGGTGACACAGACTCACAATGACTCTGCCATAACACAGGAGTCTTGCAGGATCTCCAGGGCAGCAGGAGCTTTTTTGTTTGTAACAGCCATCACCCCCTTCTGCTCTTCTGCACCCCCTCCCACCTTCTCACGCCACACATACGCTGCCGGGGGCCATCATCACATGGGAAGACGACTTCATCCACTCATGACAAACAGCTCCCAGCAGAAGCGGGTGAAGTCATATCACCATTCAACATACCAATGAATCAAGTCGAGAGGAGCAAAAGGCCACATTGCCACCCAAAGCAGTGAACCCAGAGCCGAAACAGCAGCCAGCCCCCAGGCACCAGCCCCCTGACCCTGCTGCGCAGCAGCCCAGGCTCCAGTTGCCACACAAACCCCAGTTACAACCACTCGCAGGGCACATACCAGTACCTGTGCTGGGCTCTCCCTGGCAGAAAGTCAGCCTTCTGCAATCGCTGCCTCGGCCCCGGGGAGAGAAGGGAAGAGGGCCGTAATGCTCCGCCAGTACCGCTGTCCCCCCCCTCCCAACCCCCCCTTGCAAACACAAAGGTCTCTTCACAGGAACCACGTGAAAGGCTTGGTGTCAGGGCTTGCTTTGGGAGCAACACACAGAGGGTCAAAGCTCTAATATTAGAGCAAAGATGATGACGGGGAAGAAGGGAAGGAACCAGAAGAGAACCACATAAATAGCAGCATTGTCCTTCCTCGGTTTCACAGGGCATTGGATATCAAATACGATCTTTCACTCAAGAGCTGAAGCCTCTAATTGATTCCCATCTGACAGTTTCTCATCCAGCAGTTGTTATCTGTCCAAACAAGCTGAGTAAATATGCTCTGCTCTACCATTAAAGCTGGCAACAAATCATTGGCTTGCAACAAAACCAGTGTAAACAGCATCGTTCCTCCTGGGCCAGAAAAATCTCCTCCTGTTCCCCCGACCTCCTCCCTCTGCTGCACTTTGATGCTCCGCCAACCCCGGTCCTGGCATGGGGTAAAGGTGGTGGGGGCCACCTGCGGCCCCCTGCGTAGATCCCCCGGCTTTGGGAAGGGAAGTCGCACTCTCTGGAGGGTTTGGGCTCTCAAGGCACTTTTGTGCACCTGGAGTGACACCTGCTGCAGCCCAGGACGTTCGCTTAAGCAGAGACATCCAATCTACAGCCTACAACCGAGAGCCCATACACAAGGCAAAACCTTGAGTAGAGAAAGTTTAGCTCGGCAGTGCCCAGACACTTCTTACGGTTGGGCAGAGTTTGAGGAAGACTCTGAGTTCCCGCTCTGGGCACATCTGGCCTGCCCTTTGGGGTGTCCCCTAGCAGACCCTAGCACCCCACACAGACCACGTCTGGCTCTTCTGCTGTCCTGCCCCGACCTTCTCCAAAGAGGCTGTTTAGGGAGGGCACAGGAGCCTGTTTTCAGATTGCTGATGGAGCCCCCAAACCAGTCCTTAGGTGGCCCCACCACTGACTTCTCCATTCTTAACAGTCCAAAAGTGACCACACAGCCTACCCTTTGCCTTCCATCACCCTTCCCAACACCTAGAAGACCCTTCTTCCAGTGCCCAAGTGCCATCGATAAACAGCAGAGCTGCTCGCTGCAGGGGCACCAAGCACAAGGACCGAGGCTCTCCCAGAGCACGGCACCCCTGCCCAGCGTGAGCATCTCTCCAGGCACATCCCACCACCCAGCCAGCACCCGGATCCGTTGACACACACCAGTCTCCACAGCAGAGCCGGCCGGTGGAGCTCAAGGGAGCGATGCACACGCGTGTACCTCCCATCCGTCCGGCTGCTGGCTGGATCCGGCTTGGAGGCTTCTCAACTCTTCCGTGCAAATTGCACAGCGTCCTTCAGCGCAAAGCTCCCAGCTCACGCTGCTGCTACTGTGACCTACAGCACAAACGCAGTTCGGACAAACAGCCGTTCCCCATCCTAACGCGAGACCGGTGTGGCAAACAAAAAACAAACACACAAAACCAACACAGCTTGTGTTGGAGTGTCACCGCGGCAGTGGCTTCACCAGGAGGCTTTGCTTAAAGACTCTGTGATCCCAGTGTAAGCTATGTCTTTGCTTCCTGACATTTGCAAAACCCCAAAGCACTCAGCTTGGAAGAAATCCAAAGCAAAAAAGAGAAAAAAAAAAAAGAATCAACATTTTATCAAAGATGATTGTTGAGAGCTAGCGAGGCCTTACAGTTTTACAAAGGTCCCACTCAAAGCATATATTGCTTTTTAAAACCCAGATGAGAACAACGGCTGAAATGGCAGCCTTGTATCGATTTCAGCGCAATGATCAGCACCCTCCAGTGAGGGGAAGGGAAAAGTGTGGGAGGATATAAATACAGTCTGGATATTTGCTATAAGGACCAAAGGTCCTAGCTTAACATACGCCTGTTGAGGGACATATCTGAAAACGTGCTGAGGAAGCACAAGTGTAAACTTCTACCCGAATTCTATTTTAGGAAATTTCTTAAATGCTAACATTTGAGATTTTTCCTAAACAGACCTGAAATCACACGTTCCTCGCACGACACCCGAGGCCACGAACGCAGCACAGAGGAGCCCAGCGTGAGCCCGATGGGTAGGGATGGCTCTAACCAAACAGGATGAGCAGGACCCTTGGAGGTGCACACAGAGGACCTGTTTGCTTCCCAAATCCACTGGCAGACGCTGATATAACCCTGCCCAGGGCATGCCCAGACGGTGCCGGACCCATAAGCTCAGCACAGCCCCAGAGGCAGGGCCACAGCCAGCACTCTGAAGGTGGCCACCAGGGCCACCCCCCAAGGATGACACCCAGCCCACAGCTTTGGAGGACCGCTGTGGTTTGTCACTTGGAAGTGTTGTCATGATTTCAAGGGAAATTGAAGAATAACATAATTACATATTTCTGATATCTCTGTTTACAACTGAGTTTCTAAGCCCGCCCAGAAAACACTTCTTGGGAACATTTCTGTAAGGATAGCTTTACTGGAAAACCTTGTTACACTTGGGCTTCGACTCGGAGGTGACAACAAATCAATCTCACATCGCTTCTGGTGAACTGGGGACAAGTGACAGCTCAGGGCTCAGCCAAGAGGTCAACCAAGCAGCAAAACCAGGAGAAGGGAAAGTGGGAACATCCTCAGATACACTCAGCCGATCACGGAATACTGGTTGAGCACATCCTGAGCTTGTCTATGTACACACATGGCACATACTCCCACTCTACTCACAAAACCCAGCTAAGTNATTTGGCCACCGGTAATCTCTCCGATTATGCCAAGCCAGGGTACTCACACTTAAGCCCTTTTCCCAGGATCAGAACTGTTGCAATCGTCACTTGTGAAAGAGGATTTCTAGTTGTGCTTGAATTTTAATGTTCCAATAAAAAGGAGAGTTTATGATCCTTTAAAGCTGTAATCTTCCCTGCACTGGGTATGAAGGATACGCTTCGTGTTTGTGATATGAGTGGAGGTAAGATTTATGATGTCCTCAAACTGTACACCTCCCTTGTTTTAAGTGTCTGGGGTTTATAAATGGTGCAGCACACAACCGCACCCCGCACCGCCATCCCTCAGCAACCCTCACAGCTTGTGGCAGCTTCCCATCCCGCCTCAACAGCTTGGTGTAAACGCACAGAAAAGTTTCTTCCAAGTTTCAAAGGAGTGGAGCAGAAAGACCATTGAATTCAAAGCAGCAAACTTGTCAGTCAAAGATTCAGGCGGAATCCTGACATCCTTCGGATTCAACTTGTGGTGCTCCAAGGGAGGGTGGAAGCAGCACCCCTGCACGCGCCACGTACCAACACCTCACCCTCCAGCCAGGCTGCCGCTGGGCACGGGGCTCTAACGTTCTCCATAACTGAGAAGAAAACTTGGCTTCCAAATACCTTACCCCATCCCCACCCTTGAGAGAGGCATACTCCTCCACCTCGTCATGCCCCCTCTTTACACTGAGAACGTGTTTAACTCCTCGGTATTTCTATATACCCTCCTACCCTATATACCCCCTGTCCCAAGGGGTGGCCCAGAAGGACAGAAGTCCCTGCACCAGTTCCCAAAGCACTTGGTCAGGCTGCCAGGTCTTTCCTAGACTCCACAGCCGGCTGCGGCGTCAGCCCCTGGCCGAGGGGTTTAGAGCCCACCACAGTGCCTGCCAGCACCCACCCGCAGCACCACGCAGACTGCGAGACGGTCACAAGCCTGGGGCACAGCACCGCAGAGGTGACAAAGCCCTTTAATTCCCTGGCTGTGAAAGGCCAGCCTTGTCTCTCTGCCAAGCACTTCAACATCTGAACCTGGAAAGCGGAGCAAGAAAGAAGTACAAGTACGGCAAAACCTCGAGTTTCACAGAGCTCTTTTCTCAGGGAACTACAAATATTTGTAGTGGTTTATCCAACATGCCTCCATATTTGCCAAATACCCGAAGACAGATGAATAGGTCATGTACACTTCAGATATAAAGACTTCAGCTAAGCCACTGGTGAGGCACAGTTGCCAATCTGAAACAACATCAGCACGCGCACGGGGACCCAGACCGCCAGCGCCACGGCAGGCTCCCGTGCCCATTTGGTCGCCAACCCCCAGGACGGATTCCCAGATCACGTGCACTGGTTTCTCCACGTCAGTGACCACCATCCCCACAGCCCAGCAGAAGCCACCCCAGAGCACCGAGCCAGTACAGGCAAGGCAATTGCCAGGGGCGAGTGCTAGTGCTTTCGGGAGGTGAGGGTGGCAGCAAACACCTCCAGAGCCCCCCAAATGCCAGACCACGAGGCGTTCCCAAGCTCCCTGCGCTGAACTGTGACACAAGGGATCATGACCCTCGTGTTAAGTTTGTACGGCAGCATCCCAGAGCCAGGTCTGCATCTCCACAAAGACAGGCAATCCATCACCACCAACAAAATCTATTCCCTCTACATGCTCTTTTTCTCCAAGAAATACTCCTGACTGATCCCAGTAGCTCAATTAGAGAGCTCTGCCTCCCTCTCCCCTACGCCTTGTTTTCAATCATGTGTTAAAAGGGCAAGTAATGCAGAAACAAATCTACACTAAAGGCCAAGGAGCTTCCCCCCGCCCTGCAAGGCTGAAGAAAAAGCCCCTCTGGCCGGCTGGAGAGGGCTCAGCACAGCAGAGTCCCCTCTCCAGCCCCAGCCACATCACCCTCCCGCAGCAACAGCCGCCCTCCCCAAATAGGCAGGTGAGGCCAGTAGTGGCTGAGCCATGGCCAGGAACCATGTGCCACCACCCCACGGGACAGCCCACGCTGGGAGAAGGCCATTGCTCCAAAGCGTCACCGTTACTGAGTTTCAAACGGCTTCTCTGTTTCCCCGGACACCCTGGGTCCCCCAAAACTGTCCAAGAGCATCACGCCAGCACCAGGACTGGAAAACGTGCCCAATCCACCCAGGGCACTCTGCGGAGGAACCGCCACAGCAGCCCTGTTCAGCATCTCTCCCCCACCGGGCTCGCCCCTGCCACAGGGGCAGCAGCCACAACCGCCAATTCAGAGACATTAACTGACCACAAAAATAAAGAGCAAGACCACTGGTAGGAACTGCTGCCCACCCTTTTGCTTCCTCCTCCAAACCCCACTCACTTGGCTTGAGAAAATAATGAAGGCACCTTTAAGGCCTGCTCTTCCCCCCAGTAAACCTGTTCTTCCCAGACAGAAGCCCACCACCCCAGGCAACCCGACTGCCAGGTACGTGCAAAAACCAGAGCAACCTCAAGCGAAAGCAAACAGCAGCGAGCAAGCAAAACAGCACCGGACTCATCTTCGACGTCAAGTTTGAGCACCGGGACTCCAATATGCTGAGTTTTGAGACAAGCAGTTTCCTCCCAGAGCCAGAGATGCCACAGTCATCATTCATTCAAGGACCAGCCCTGAAGAGCTGCAAACCAGAGCAGGTGTGCAGAAAGGCTTGTGCAGGGAACAGAAAAGCCAAACCTCACTGCTGGTCCTCCAGAAACGCCCATCTGCTGGATGGCAACCATGGTGAAGACCCAGCCGGTCCCTGCGCTGCAAGATAAGGAGCTGGGAACCGCACAACCAAGGCTTCCCAGCAGAGCAGGGTCATCGACACAGAGCCGGAAGGGCAGGCTTGGATCTGGATCCACAGGCACCCGGGGGTCCCCATGGCTTGGGAGCACACAGGGAAAGGAAGCAGGGAAAAAACAGGCATTCTCAGAAGATTTGGCTTCAGTTGAAGCCAGCCTCACAAGGTCAATCTTCTGGCAGGGACAGAGAAACTTCTGAGATGATGTTTGCTATTTTAATTTTAAAACACTGCTGGAACAGCTCAAATGGCTAGTTCGACGCTATCCCCAGCAGAAGGGTGAGTTAGCATGCTGCACCCCAGATCAGTCCAAAACCAGACCCTCGCCCTCCTGACTTTGGCACAGAAGCGGCAGAGGCTTGCTGCGAGTGGGAATGCACGTTTTCCTGCACAGGTCATACCGGATTTTCCCCAAGGAGTCTCAGTGCTCTCTGGCTCAGTAAACCAAGCAGGAGCGTGACCTGCTTGTGCTCACCCGGGTATTGCAACAAGGAAAGTCACTCAGCAAAAGACGACTGTCCAGAAGAGACAAAGCCGCATTCAAAACACACGACAGCAAACCCAAATTACCACTTCCAAAAAAGCCAGCAAAAACTCACAAGATGGGGTTTACCCCCAAAACTCACATTAAAATGATACAACGTACCGCCTCCCCCTTCAACCCCTGGCTCCTGCTGCAGCCCCCTCCTCGGGGGGACACCAGCAGCGGCAGAGACAGCCCCCCAGGGACAAGCCAAGCTTTACCACGGCTGTGCTTCAGGGGGTATTTAGCATGTCTTTATCATATTATGTATTTTTGTCCAATTCATTTCACTACAAAGGGAGAAGAGTTGGAAAGATGCACTTAAGCTGCAGAAGCAGGAGTGGTTAAAAAAAGAAAAGATCAAAGGTCCGTCATTTAAAATATTAATTAATTCAAACCTGAGCTATTAACATAAATTAAAAATTCAAACCACATACAGGGCTACATTTCTTTCCAAGTAATTTTCAAGAATCTCTAGCGCCGCAAGATAAGTTAATCGCACATTCCATTAATTTGCAACATGCACAGTGGAGGTTAACCTCCACTTAATTAGAACTAATTTTAATTTTGCAGGAATAGGGCAAGCACACTTTAGAAGAAACCCTCTTGGCATTGTAGCTCACAGGGAGGGAGCAGCAGCTCTTTATGCCGCCTCTTCCCCTCTCCCTCCGCACATCACCCCCCTGCAGCCCCTCTCGGTTTCGGCTGGAAGAGCAGAGCCGTTTCACAGGGGACCACGGCTGCCGAGGAAACGGTAGCAATGGAAAGAAGAAAGCGTATTCCTGCCAAGGGGAAGGGAGAGGCACACACGGACACCAAACAAACGCCAGAGCTGCGGGAGAAAGGGTCCCAGAGAGCTGGTGGACCTGATGCGTGTTGTGCCCCCGGGGTTTGCCTGCAAAGTAACGCGGGAAAACCAGCGCTGAACCATGCTGGAGCTGTGCCCCGTGCGAGACGTGCGAGGGAGGAGGAGATCAGGAAAGGACCAGGCTCGGGACAGCCCTTCCCGAGCAGCCTGCGGAGCAGGATGAAACCTCGCTGCCCTCCTCCCTCCCACCTGACGGGGCTTCGAGCCAAACCTGCATCCGCTGGAGCTCCCATGGCTCTGAGGGCGGCCAGGTCTGGACCCAGCGTGACTCCTCAGCTATTTACACGCACGCCCTTCCAGATCAGCCCTTCACCCTTTCAGCAGCTCAGTGCTACCAGAGCACGCTGCTGCCTGGTCCCCGTTAAACCCCTGCCAGGCCAGCTTCACCGCTGAGTCCTCGCCTGCCAAACTGGCCCCAGCCAGGAGCCAAGGACTGGGAGTCCGAGCCCAGGAAGGCTCCCGGCACCTTGCTGTGCCGCCAGCTTTGCCACCCGGCGTGCTCGAGCCTTCCCCGGCGTCCTGCCTTCAGCTCTGCCTCTTCCCCAGCCTGGCCCAGTTTCCAAAACAGTTTCAAGCACACTTCTGGTTTAACCGACGCAAACCCCCTCCGTGCTACAGGGTGGCCTCCAGCTCAATTAACCCAAATTGATGCAAACCATAATTCAAAGCAAGTTAAAGACATCCACCCTAAATTTTTTTTAAATTTGCCTACACTAGTTTAAAGACTTAAATCCCCATCCTGTCCGCGGCTTCTCTGCAAGCAGACGGTTTTGCTGCAGGGACACAGGGCACTACGTTTGCACTGACCGAGAGCAATGCCACCCCCCGGAGCCCCCCAGTCCAGCAAAGCAAGCGTCCCTGGGAGTGGCAGGGGCACCCACACCTCCCGTCCCCAGGGATTAATATCAGTCCCTGCCTGAAATCGCACCCAAACCACCAGCTCAACCTGCATCCACAGAACACAGCCAAGGTTTCGCTCGCACCCACTGGAGGGGGGGACACAGAGATCAGTCTCTGGGCCGCAGGAAACACTGACCGCCCTGTGCGCTGGGCGGCTCAGCCCTGCATACACAGGACAGAAGTGCCCCTTTGCCTTCTCACAATCTTTAACCTGATCTTCTTGTCCCCATCCCCACCAGCACCACTAAAGACACCTCCTGCCACCACCAAGCCAAGTAAACCAGTGACTTCATCATGGCTTCCTTCACCTAAATTGTCTTGGGAGATCCCACTGCTGCTTTCCAGCGGGCGCAGCATCCTCCGAGCACAGCTGCACGGCCCCCGCTTCCTTCCTCTCCGCAGACCTCTGGTTCGCATCCACTGCTCCAAGCCCAGCACGCTTTTAACCTCAAACTCTCCTCCACTGATACCGGCTCTACAGCAATGCCCGTGTGCTTCTGGACGAGCAAAACCAGTAAGTGACCAGTACCCTCCCTGAGGTCCTTCTTTCCAGTGCTCACACACAGAGCAAGAAGCTTCTAGCAGCTCTTCGGGGTTGGTGGGACTGATCAGGACCAGAGCTGAGCAGCCCTGGGGAGAAACAGGCAGGGCAGGAGCCATCTCCAGCCCAGGGATGGGCAGCAGCAGCATCACCACTCTCTGCTCCAGAATCAGAAGCTTCCCAGGGGCACAGTTGCACCCCAGCCCCCTTGTCCACAGCACCCAGCAAACATGGGATGGCATCGGCACACTGTGGTGGGAAAGCATGGCCAGCTGGGGAGGGAAAACACCGGTAACATCAGCAAAAATCCTGCAATATTTTGGAAAGAAATACTCGGAATCCTTCCATTATATTTTTCTGTGAGGCAGAGCAAAAAGGTGCTTGAAATAATTTTATTTCAAGCTTTTTGAAGGGCCAAATTGCCCGACCTTCTCCAGCAGAAGTTTCTAGCCAGAGACACTCTCCCCAGTGCCGTCCCCAGCAAGCAGGCTGGTACCATGTTCCAGAGGCTTCCTCTGACCCTGGCCGGGGCTCAGCAAGGACAATTAAAGCAAATTTATTTTGAACAAAATGAGCCCTTTAACTTTCAGGCTCATCTGGTAGCTTTTACCAGGCCTGCCTTCCCAGCGCAGAGCTAATCCATCAATGAAAGCCTCACCATTGATTTTGAGGGGCTTTGGCTCAGCGCATGAATTTTAACATACATCTGCCCCCTCGAACAGGCCAACGCTGCCGGCCAAAATTGTTCTTCAGACGATGCTTTTATCCTCAAAACACTCCCCAATTTTCAGCCAGGCTGCTCTTCGAGCCAGCGCGTTTCGTTCTCCAGAAGATACGCTCCCACATCTACCCGCGGTTTGATATTGCGTTGCTGCCGTTGGTTTGGGAGCCGCGGGCGCGGGGCGGCTGCATCGCGCAGACCCACAGGCAGGGCTGGGCGCACCGAGCCGGATGCGCCGCGGGGTTACCGACACTTGGGATGCTCCGTAAGAGTGGAAGGGGGACGGTTTCAATCAACCCAATATAAGATGGCCTGCAGACCACAGCATCACGCACAGTACTTGTTCCTTTGTTCGTTTTTTTTTTAATTTTTAGGTTTTATAAGCTTTAACAGCTCTATTTTCCCCTTAATTGGTGCAATTGTTTTTAACCCTGCTCCTGGAGCCACGTTGCTATGGTTACCCCACACAAGCCTCGGCGAGCAAGGTGTATTTTTAGAATCGCCAAAATACGCGTCTCCAACGGAGCTTTTCTGCACAGAGCTCTCCTTGTTCCGTGACACAGGAATTAAGGGCATTCAATGGAATTAAAATGTGGGAAATTCAAAACCGATTAAAAGGAGAGGCCCACGGTGCAGCTGGAGCACGGCTTGAGCCTCCACGGTCCAGGATGCTGCGGGGGAACGCGGCTTCCCTCCATGGCCTGGAGGCAGGTCCAGGATACGGCTGATCCTTTGGTCTCACCAGGACCACAGGACATGGTAAGACAGCCGAGACAACCACGTGCTGCGACGGGTGGGCATGGGCTCTGTGGGACTGCGAGGAGGAGGAGGAGTTGCTTGGACATGGGGCTATGCCTTAGGACAGCCCATGAGCCAGTCGAGAGCTTAAGGGCCAGGGCTGGGGGACAGATCAACAGATCACAGCGACATTGTGGTAGGTGTCTGCAGCAGACCACCTGATCAGGACAAAGCAGTTGAGACCTTCAGACAACTGGAAGAAGCTTCACGTCTGCAGTTCCTGGTCCTCACAGTAGACTTGAGCAACCCCAATATCTGCTGGAACACCACAGCAGGACTCAAGCAAGCCGGGGGATTTCTGGAGAGCACTGTTGACAGCTTAATGGCATAGCAATAAGAGGAGACACTCTGCCAGGTCTAGTACTTAAAAACGAGGAAGAACTGCTCAGGGAAGCAAAGGTCTTGAGCAGCCTTGGCTGAAATGCCATGAGAGGTGGAGTTCAGGATCTCAAGAGGGCTGAACAGGACAATTAGTCTGCAAACCACAGCCATGGGACTCCAGGAGAGCAGACACTCTGTTCAGGGACCTGCTCGGAGGAATCCCATGGGACACAGTCCTGGGGAGAACAGCAGTCCAAGACACTCAGTTGACTGTTACGGACCATGTCCACCAAGCTCAAGAACAATCCGTCTCCACTTCCTAGAAACCAAGCAGTAGTGGCAGGAGTCCTATAGATATGAGCAAGGAGCTCCTGACTGAACTTAGACATTAAAATGAAGTACACAAAGGATACGAGCAAGGGCAGGAGACCCTGGAGGAATATCAAGTCACTGGGTCTGTCCCAGAGGGTTGTGCTGCCATTCAGAAGCATCTTGACAGACTGGAGAAATGGGCCAACAGGAATCTCACAAAGTTCATCAAGGAGAAACATCAATTCCTGCAGCTGCCCCTTCCCTGCACCCACGCTAGTGCTTCTGAGATCAGGGACTAGACCACCAAAAATGCCACCACGCAACACCAGTATGCAGCTTTTTGACTTGATTCACCACAGGAGGAGAATTAGAGCAAAGGCAAGGGAGGGAACTGGAGGGCTACCACGGATGGCAGCTCAGCAATCACAGCCTCAGTCTGTTTGTCAGGAGCTTTCACAACACAGACAAGCCGCAGCAGAGGAGCAGGTCCACCCAGTAGTCAAACCTCCAAAGCTGCATTTGCAACGATGGCAGCCATGGCATTGGCCACAGAAACTTGTATTTTAAGTATTTCCTCCCAGTGGTTCTTATTTAGTTAAGAGTCCATTAGGGCATCACCTCCAACACCCCGCGCAGGTGGCAGAGGAGCACTGATGGAGCAGTGGACCCAGGGAGCCTGCTGTGTACTCTGGACAAGTGATACTTGGCTGTTTACGGCCAGCTAGACAGGCAAACGCGACGGCGCTGAGATCACAGCTCGCAAACTGCCTCAGCTCCAACACCTGGCACCCCTCCAAGAGACGGACACTACCCAACATCGGTTCCCTCAATTTCAGGGGGAAAAATCCATCTGAACTGAGCCAGAAGGAAATGCTAGGAAGGAAATGGAAAGTATAGCAAGGATTAACAGTATTTTAGCTGAAGTCAGCAAGTGGATTAGTGGGAGGGAGAGCTGGGGGCTCCAGCACGAACTCCTCCTTTTGCAGAAAGTCTCTCACAGAAAAGGACTGCTGAGCTGTGTGTGCACTCCAAGAACCCGACCCAGGTTCCTGGGAGGATCCATCAAGGAGACGAGAAAGCACAAGGAAACGGAGGCCACAGCACCGGCAAGAGCCGTTCCCCACACCGACTCGGCAGTGCTGCAGCTCTGCTTTGCCTCCGCCACGCTCTCAAGGAGCCGTCAGGCGGACGCTGGAGAAGACCCACTCACCTCCAGCACGCGTGGGAAGGTCAAGTTCAGCCTGACTCCTCCTCAGAAGCTACACTCTGACTCAGTTCACAGGTACGGGTTTACCAAGACAGACCGAGGGCATGGTAGGTCCTGCAGTCTCAGAGCCCACCCTGCGTGAGGCACGGGGGAAGGTGCCTGCTGCTGCCCATGTCACAGCTCTTCTCTTGCTGTGCAGCAGCTGGGTGTGCAGAAGGTACGTGCACAACCATCACACCTGTAGAGGAAAGCATGTCCAGCTGACAATCGTTTCTCCTGAGCCAAGTCACCACCACAGCAGTGGCTCTCAGTACCCCATCCTCTCGAGCTGCCTTCAGCCCTGCCCATCCATCCCAGCCACCACAGGTTGCCTTTTCAGCAACACACCACTGACATCAGAAAAAAAAACACCAAAGAAAAGATACTAGAGGTGCAAATACCTAGGAGGACATTTCCTGGTGTAGAGGGCAGATGTATTTGACAGCCCCTGGTGCCTTGACAGTTTACACAGATTAAAGAAAGGAAGAATTCGGAGAGACACCCATCCTGCTGCACATCAAATGGGATCGTAAAAACGAAGACAGCAGCAGAGTCCCAAGATGTTCCTGCTGCTCATGCTTCTCTGAACACCCCTACAGACAGCTCTTTACAGAGCAGCCATGCTACAGACCACGATAGTTCCTGGCTGACCCAGGGTTCTGCCAGCATCACTCCAGGGGCACTGTGCCTCTGGAAAGATGCCTTCCCAAAATAATCTGCACAATTCATTTTGGAGCCAGAGAAGTCTGCCAGCAGCTACACTCATGCTGTCCCATCTCTTTCATAAGGACATGAGTAATTATTGAGCACTCTAGCTACTAAAACTGATTAGAGCAAAACAAACTAATTTTGTTACAAGGCAATGATCTGACCTCGTTAACGATGTGAGTAACTCGCTAACAATATTTTTCTCTTACACAGTGCTGTCTTTCATTAGATCTCAAGCTGGTTTATAAAGGAGCTCAGTATATTCCTATAAACCCATTTTGCATAGGAACAAACCCAAGCCAGCGTCCACATACCCGGAGCGCTGCTCCCTGGGAAGAAATCTGCATCCCATGCTGTAAGCAAACGTGGAGAAACACCACCAGCCCCACCAGAAACAATAGCCCGAGGTGCCGGCGTGCAGAGCAGCCTTCCCGCGTCTCTTCAAAGTGGGCGCCAGGACAAGCTGGTACACCCCAGCCAAGGCAGATCCCTGCCAGACCTGCACAGCAGGTTTCCTCCTCCTCCTCAAACACAAATCCACGTCTCATCTCTTCTTTATGAATGAAGAGAATGCCTTTGAGCATCCAGGCCTGCTGCAACGTCTCACAGCAGTTAAGAGATTTTGCCATTCTGTGACATTTCACATCATGGTTATTAACCCCAACAAACACGCCACTGAGGCGACCAGCAGCTCAATGGAGCTCTCGCACACCTCCCCTCTTTTAACAGGCATCAGCCACAAAATAAACCTACCAGCTGCACTCAAGTCAGTCCCCTCCGACGTGAGGGAGCAGGACATAGGCAAGGATCCTTCCTAATTACTTCCTTGAAGAGCCGCCTCCCCAGATTAGGTTTTCCCTTTTGCCCTTTGGGAGGATTAGCGTACTTAACATGGTAATCTCACCTCCACTACAGCGTAATGCACAGACACCGCTGGGAGTCCCAAACAGGGGTACACCCCTGTTCACTCAGTGCATCCCAGCTTCAGAGCCTGGGGAACAAGCTGCACGTCTTCTCATGCCTGGGAAGGTGAAGATATCTGTCAGTTTTCAAGGATGGAGCAGAGGGAAGACCCTCATGAATGACACCCTAAGGGCCGGGACATGGATCCTGCTGCTCAGCAGGGAGAGGGGCTGGGACCCCAGTAGGTAGCAGCAGGTAGATTAGGAACCAGGAGGGCTTAAACACCCCTTCCTCACCATCACCTGATTTAACCCACCCGGCATCACCGAGCCACCTGCCCCTGGGGACACGTACCACCACCTATGGCAGTCACAACACAGCTCCCCCATCAAGGCCGAGCCAAGGTTTGCCTCTGTGCTTGCAACAGAAGGACGAAAAGACCTCAAGATACTGGTGCCACAGAACACCCACCCCACCTTTCCTTCCACCCTGCAGCCAAAAGCCTCCCAGCGCTTGCTAATCACTGATTAACAAGGTCTTACAGCTCTGCTCTTGGGGACCCGGGAAAAACAGTTCTCTCCATCCCAGGGATGATGGAAAGCCTGCACAAAAGGACAGGAGTCTGCGGTCCCCACAGGCTACAGGCATGTCTGGAGCTCGGTCACTCCAGGCAGATCCGTGGCCACCTGCAAGCACATGGCATTCCGGGGTTGCATCTAGTAGGGCAGACTGAATGCCTGCACCTCCCGCCAAGTGACGGGGATTTTCTGTGTGCGGGCACCTTGCAGTCCCTAACCGAGTCTGGTACGCAGGTTAACAAGCACTGCTGATACACTCAGCTTATGACCTAAAAAAAAAATGCAATTTCCCCTCTGCACTGTTAAAAAGGGGTGTTTTTGAAACAAAATAGCAGAGAAAAGAAGATGCCCAATCTAAGAAGCTCGAGCACAGCTAGAGGGCAATTACAGACTTCCCATTTTAATGCCACACCAATATACAGCAAAGAGGGCAACCTGCAAGTGAAAAAGGCAGAACTAACATCTCAGAGGGACTTCTGGGGTCTCTTGTCCATCTGTGCATGCTCTCAGCACTCCACAAAACACTAAATACAAGACAGGCAGCTGCCCTGCCTGGCTCCTACTGCTTGCAGACTCACACACGTGGGCAGCTCTCTTGGTGTCACTTTGGATGCTCAGAGAGGCAGAGCCATCCTCTGCTTTAAATGAGCGCTGCACCACGCAAGCACTAAGCACCTTGAGGTGGTGGTGTCCCCAGATACGTCCTGTAAATAAAAACAGAGTGAGAACTGGGTTTTATACTACGTACATTACAGCACACATCCCCAAAGCCAGGCAGGCTCCACAGTGACTTGCAGGGGTGTCTGGGTGCTCTGTAGCCCACAGCAGCCACGGGGGAACAGGGACAAGTCCTTAGGAGGACAAGCAGGCTGCTGCCTCTCATTTCGGGGAGGGCTTACTAACACTAACCCCAAAGCACACAGAACAGGGACAGCCCAAACACTACACCCCCACGAAGCTAAAGAAACAGTAAGGGAAGCGATGACAGCCCGGTGACAGCCACATCAACGCACCCAGAGCAGCACTGCATCTGCCGGCACGTTGTACAGCACCGCGGGACCAGACCCCAGTGGCTTATCGGCACTGCCATCGGGAATGGCACCAGAGGGGGACCGGGGGGCTCAGGGCCAAGCAGTCCTCAGCCCTCCTCCTTTTGGCATTTCATTCTTCCCCTCAAGCTGCTTTGCAGTGATTACCAAAACACTTCTTTAAGTCTGGAAGCCCTTGTGCCTTGGTGTCGCTCCATGAGCTTCAGACATCAAAAGAAAACAATTCTACTAAATTCTCCCGGTTCCCCTTTTCAACTCCACTGTCATGCGGACGCAGACCCTCTGAAGCAGAGGATCTCAGCCCAGGACCCACGCTTGTTTCACATAAAATGAGCTCTGCCAGACATCCGAAAAAGATCACCTTGGTCGTTCTGCTTAAGAGCTAGAACTCACCATTTCTCAGCAGAGAAAATTACATTTTCTACACGTAGGTAATGCATGAAAAGCTTCCAAAGGTCAAAAAAAATGAAGCCATCAATTTATCACAAAAAGTAACTTCCTATTAAAGCTTTTGAAAGCCTGTGCTCTCTCGTGCAAACACTGCCTCCAGCAAGCTGTGCCAGACCCGCTCACCCAGGGCCGCAGGTGCCCGCGGGCAACTCTCAGCATCGCCGCTGCAGCCCAGTGGGGCTGTATACGCACTCGGTACTACCGCATGTCAGCCATCGCTCCAAGGGGACCCAAGCACAAGACCGTCGGTGGTACGGTCCCCCCAGAGCAGACCATCGCTCCTGGGGGGCTGGGGGGGAAGCTGTGCTCTTGCACAGCTGGCCGCATCCTGTCCCCTGACCTCAGTGACAACACACGGCTGAGCAAAGCATAGCTTGAACAGCGTCAGTGCAGACACCCTGCCGATGTGCCGACGGCCCCAGCTGCAGAGGTGACTCTCGCTCTGCCCAGCAGCCAAAAGGAAGCAGACACCATAGCAACTGGTTCCACCGAGCACCATCCAGTCCACCCTCTTACTCTGCCCAGGACAACTCAGTGCCACTGAAATGTCCCTGCTGTCCCCCAGCTCTGTGCTCATCCTCCAGCTTTCCTCATCCCAAAAAAACCAAGCAGTGCCCCGGCTCTCAGGGAGAGGTCAGGATTTGGCCCACGTGCTCTCATTCTCACCCAATGAAACACAGATATCTGTGCTTTTGAGACAACTGTTTAAAATAGCGGGAGGCTCCAGCAGCGACGCTGAGCAGGCAGGCACAGGGATGCAGGAAAGCAGCAGCAGGGTCACGGGGCTGCGCAGGGCCAAGAGCTGCAGGGCCTGGCACTCATCCCTTCCTGCTCTAGGGCCTGCAGCCCCAGCAAACAGGCTGTGGCATTTTGCACAGCCTCAGCAGGACACAGCATCACTCACCTGCCTCAGCTGACCACGAAGATGTCATTTCACATCTCAGTGTTAAAGCAGGGAGAGACTTGAAACAAGTCAGAAGGGAAGGGCAAGAACAGCCTGGAGAGGATGCAGGCTGTAAGGAGGAGAAACCCCAAGCTGAGCACAGCCCTGGCCCTTGCTGCCACATCGAGCTCAGCCCAGGGACGGTGAAGCAGCCAACACACATTTCTCCTTTTGGGAGAGACACAAGCCTCTGCGAGCAGCGGCTGTGGCCCCAGAGCTGCGGCAGCCGGAGAACAGCCAGGCACCACCAGCGGTGCACCAAAAGGCATCCCCGTGCCCTCGCCAGCTCCCGCTGCCAGGACGGACGAGGCTCTCGGTTACGCTTTGGCTGAGCTCCCCACCACAAGCGACATCCCCTGCAGTTGTACTTGCAAGCACTGCCCGGGTTTCCCCGGCCACGCTGCGGCTGGCTCCAGACACGCGGTCCCTTCCACTGCTTGGAGGGGAGCGGAGCAGCATGGGCTGCCAACCTCTGCCCCAGCCCTGGCTGCTCCCAGCAATTCCCAACGCAAACCATGCTGCAAAGGGCAGTAAACGATAATTACTGTGGCTGAGCTCTGTGCAAACGATAATCATTTGCCCTCTTAAAAAAAAAAATTAAATCCTTAAAGCTAACAAGAAGACTGTTTGCTTTCAAGTTATAACTCACTGGATGTAAAGGGCTGATAATTAAAAGACCCGTTGCCATAATGACTACCACCCCGAGGATAACAACTCACCCTTTTCTAACCACGGATTTAATTATCCTGTAGGAACACACAATACGTTTTCACCCAGATGCACATCAAAAGCACAATGCGCTCCCCACTGACATCACAGCAGATGTCACCAAGAAAGTGATGATAGCTCCTCGCACTGCACGGGGCAGGAGATGCCTCATCCCAAAGGAAGCTGTTCTCCAGGAAGAGACACCGAGATTGTATCACTCTCCTTGCAGAGGTTCTGGCTCTTCTGCAGCAAGGAGCAACCTCACCAAAAGCATTTGCCCTCCCTACACCTCCAGCCCCTCTCCCTCCGCTGGGACTGACAGCCCCAGCGTGCAAACACAAGCGGACTGCGGGTGCCCGGGGTCTGGGAAGCACTTGAAGGATTGCTGTTCGCATCCAGATAGATGTGGGTTGTTGGTTAGCAGAATGGGAAAAAGGAAGGACACGAGCTAATTCACGCAACTTATGAGAAATATAGAGTTTTCATAACTTTAGACAAGTAACTTTAAAAAAAAATGTATCAACCAAGAGCACCTTGCGTGGGGTGAAAGCTTGCAAAGGTCAACTTTCAGGTCCCAGGGACAGGCTGGGATAGGAAGTTTCCCACCTGGAAGACCTACCTTTTAGGAAAGAAATGCAGCTACTCAGCAAGTTCTAAACTCCTCCAAACGCAGGACGACTTCCAGGGACCACATGGGAGTTCTCAGTACCACAATAATATTAATTCAGGCAAGGAAAGCAGAACAGCCCCACCCCAGAGGATGATACCATCAGGGGAAGCCCAGGTTTAAGATGTACAAAGCAACTTTCCCTGGTTTTAATTATTTCTAGGGTTACTGTTTGACAGGTAAAATATTTACAATAAAAAAGGAAGACAAATAGCTCCCTCCCTATTTTACTGCTGTAATTGTCAGCTGAGAGCAGGAAAAAGTACCTGCGGGTTAAAGATAGTGAGGAGAAGCAAGCTGCTCCCGAGCACCACACTTTGCACCCCCTTTTGAAGGGGACCGTGCAGGAAAGCGGGGCACAAGACAGACACAAATCAGTCCGGCGCTTGCACGCTTTTCAGCAAGGCAAACACGCATCCACCAGTCCAGGTTGCTCATCCCCACATTTAAGCATCTTCCCGACTTGTGGCCTAAAGAAACCAACGTCCAGGACCCACCTCCTCAGTCTTTTTTCTTTAAAAAGACACCTAACTTCTCACTCACATTCAAGAATAAGGAGCATCTAGACATACTGTATTCTTAGGAGAGCCGTTGCTGTCAGTTTGGCTGGCTGAATTTCGATGCCATCTATATGAGAACTTTCCTTGTTCCCCTATACTTAGGCAAACCTGAGGAAATCCAACTTGCAGCAACAGAAGAAGAAAATAATCTCCGGAGGGGACAAAGCAGAGCTCAGAGCTGCTCCAAACCGTGACAACTTGTGCCTGCAGAAGCCAGGACACCAGCCAGCAGGCTGGGAAGAAAACAGCCCACTGGATCTCACGTTTTCTATGGAAATCTCCTTGAAGCAAAAGAAAAAAAAAATAAAAGAAAAGCCCTAGTGATGGCATTAACCTGCCAGATGAGGAAGCCTCAGGGCACACAGCAACGCAGCGGGATTACCCCAGGACCCGCTGAACGCACCGTTCAAAAGCACAAGCCTCCTCTGAAAGCAACGCAGCCACAGAGACAACGTAATCTCCCTTAAAAGTGAAGACCTGGTAAAGAAAAAAAAAAAAAATTAAAGGCGCTGGCGGCACAGCACCGCCCGCCCCTCACCGCGCTCCCAGGGCGGCCGGGGCAGCACCGCCGGGCAGGGCCCTTTCACACGAAAGGGCTGAAATCGAACAGCAAAACAGCATTGCAAGAGCATGAAGTAATCCCACCCCTGCAGTTAGTGTTTTCCTATCCAATTAGCTACTCCAAGTGTAAGGGGAAAAAGGGAAGGGGAAAAAAAAAAAAA
>VXBL01003625.1:147478-163092 GCA_013400195.1 Aramus guarauna
CCCGGGAACGCGGCGGGCTCCAGGCGCCCGGCCCCACCGCCCCGGGGGAGGGCCCCGGCCCGTCTGCCGCGGGGGCCGCACGGTGAGCGACGGGTGAGCCGGTGTGTGCCCCGGCGAAACCCCCCCCGAGCCCGGCCGGAGGGGTCCCGCCCGGCGAGAGGGTGGCAGCGGCACTTACCGTGTCTCAGCCGAGTCGGGAACTCACCGCTCCATCGCGATTCATTTTCTTTAAACTCCCGGGGCCGCTTCCTGACTCAGCTTAACAAAACCAGTTTGAATTTGCTCTTTAAAAGCGCTGCAAACGTGCACGGAGCAGCAAAGCAAGCTGAGCCTGCCGGCGCAGCACGTAAAGCACCGGCAGTTTGCACCGCAGGCATCTGCCTTCTGCGCCGTCCCAAGCGCTTGCTGCCCGTCGGGCAGGTGCACCCGCAGGCAGGGAAAACAGCCCTGCACCCGCGCTGCCTGCTCCCCACGCGTGGGGCAGGCTGCCTGGTGGAAAAAGGAGAAAAAAAAGAAAAAAAAAAAAATCTTCCTGTTGCATTTTTTAGTTCTTAAGCAGTTACGCTTCTAACCTCAAAGTCAGGAGATACGGGCTAGAGCAGAGGGGCTGGAAAAAGTGAAGCGCTGTCCTAAGCTAGCTGTTCCTTTTAAGTCATCCAAAACCACTACGCCGATAAACATACGGAGGCAGGATGCTGCGAGCTGCGGGCAGGGCACACACCGCTTCACAACTCGGATGTGCAGTCTCAGTCTCATGTGCATCAAAGCAGCATATCGGCCCTGCAGTTTGATGGCTCGGGGAATCCTGCTACCCTAAGAGAAGCCAGAGGATCAAAGACCCACAGTGTTTTTCCATCACTGCAAACTCCTCTGAGAGCTGTTGCTCTTTCCTGGGCTTTTCCCAGTCCCTGCTGACTGTTTCTCCTCCCCACCTGCCCTGCTTTACACTTTGTCAGTGATAATGCATCCCAGCTGCAGCCTGCAGGCACCAGCCTCTCTACCCCCCTCTGCCAGCTGCCTGCACTCACCCTCAGACACAACCCCCCTGCAACCTGCCACGGGCGGGCACCTGCACGCACCAAGGCACAGGGGAGGACGAGGGGCAGCTCTGGCAGGTTTGGGGCGAGGGCTTTTGTGCATCTCTGTGTGCTGAGGGCTTGCACGTCCCTCATGTGCCAGTGCCACGTGGAGCGGCTCTGCCACCTGCCCCGATGACAGGTCTCTGTCACCGCCGCTTCCCTGCAGCTCGGTGATGCAGTGCCACATTGCTGAACGATGGCAAGCTGCAGCTTGCTCTCAGTCGCTGCTGTGCCAGCCCAGAGCAATGTACAGTGATGCAAACAGAAGCAGGGGCAGGCCCTCTTCGTGCAGCCTCTTCAGCCAGCCCAAAACTTGGCACTGTCCAGTCCTTGTCCTCAATACTCTCTGCCGCAGATGGAACGATCTCAGCGCAGTGACCAGCTGCATGGGCACCGCAATGTGGGGTGGGAACCACAGAAGGGCATCCACACTGTGCCTTCCTGGCCAAAACGAATGGGTGTTAAGTCTGGAACATACTATATACACCTCTGTTAAATCTGAATTTGCCGTGTTCTTCCTGTTCGTATGTTGTGCGCACCTACCTGCCATGCTGCAGGGCCACAGAACATTGAATTCAAATTAAAAAATTCTAAGAACGCTCAAACAGTGATGATTTGTGTAAGCAGCCTCTGCTGCCAGCCCAAGAGGTTTGTGGGCTGCCTTTCACCACCGATGCCCCTAACATCAGGCTTTGCCTGGTGATTCAGCGGTGAAGAGTTCTGTGATTTACCAGCCAAGCTGCCCAGAAGCTCAGAGATAAACGTGCTTATGCTGAAACCAAGGAGCATCCCGCAAAACCCTGCGTTAGCATCAGCCTTTGGGCTGGGAAGAGCAGGGCCTCATCAGTCCACCTGCTAAACAGCATCATCTTCACACTTCACATTTGGCAAAACACAAGCACACAAAGTAAACCATGTAATTCAGTAGGGGAAAAATAATACTCTAGGACTAAGAAGGAGGTACTGCAGTAAAAATGTCTGCTGAGAAAGGCAAATGCATTTTTCTTGGTATGATTAAACAGAAAAAAACCCCATGATAGGCCCACGTCTGGCAGAGGAACTGTGGTATGAGCTGGGCTCACAAGCCAAAATGCTCAAGGCATGCTCTGAATAAGGAAGGAAAAATGCTTTCCCTTCTCAATCGAGAGTGCCCTTGATGCGGAGCATCAGAGCCAAGGAAGAGATTGTGGGGTAGAAGCGGCTCCTCACGAGGGCTCGGGCTGAGCAGCTGCTCTGCGAGGGGCTGAGCCCAAACCTGCAAACACGGCACAGGGCGCAGGTCCTCACCCACATGGCGCTTGCACAATTAATAGTCAGGGCGTGTAAGGAGAAGGGGGGCTGAAAACCTTTACAGGGGCTGCATTTCACAGCACTGCTTGGGGCACGCTGCTTAGAGGGGAGTAAACTGCAGGTGCTGTTCCTCTCTGCACCGACGCTGCGCACAGCCTTCCCCGGGCTTTCCTGCGGCTGGGGGGTTGCTGCGGGGAGGAGGCCACGAGGGGAACGGTAGCAGGACACGGCTGCCCAGCCTGGAGGTCCAAACCCAGGGTGTCCTGACAGCCAAGAGAGGCAGAGGTGTCAGGACAAGTAGAAGGAAACCAGAGAATGCTAGAGGGCTTTTTGGTTTAATTGATTTCTAGCAGTGATGACTTTGTTGTGTCAAATGTTGCTGCTGGCCGCTCTCCCTTAGCAGGGAGCAAAGGCTGCTGCAAAGGCCTGTCACAGTGTCAGGAGCATCCTTCTCCCCGATCGCACTAGTCCTGTTTTAGGTCGCTTCTCCACACTGTTGGACAAAGGGGCTCTTCACCTCTCTTCAGGCAGCTCTAAATCAGCTGTGGAACAGCGGGCTACCAGAAAAATGAGCTGAAAGTCTCTCACTCTCCAGTTTTCTGTAAGCTTATGAAGAGCGATCATCCTGCGATGGCAGGGCAGCCACCTCCAGTTTTCCAGAATGTGTTGCTTTTTCAGGGTCGAGACACCAATTCTGCTTTAAGTCACCGGACAGCGTGTGAACAAGACTAACAACACTAACTTCAACACTGACATTTTGCACTCGTGAGGCCAAATCCTGCCCTGGCAATAGAGCTCCAAGAAACTCAGTGCATGTGCTCTTCTGTTTATCATGCTTCAAATACAGGTACCGTTAGTGGCTGCCTGGGGCTGCAGATGAGACGATGACAAAAAAGTCATCCCGCTTGATACGCCTGCTTCACTTCTGGGATAGCTGCTGGGCCTTATCTTCTGCTCGTCAGTGATTGCACCGTCATCACAAGGCCTCCTTCGTATAAACTGGCTGTCTGCGGTTTGAGACCTAGCTACAAAAAACTGGTCTTATTCCTTCTCTTACTGCAAAGGCTTCCAGCTCCAGGACTTCAGACACAGCTGACCAGCACAGTTTGTAACAAAGGCAACTCCCAATGAGCTGACACAAGATGCAGCGATGGATGGCACTGACCAGAGAGCTGTGCTTTCTGGTTGGAGCGTGTAATTAACAATAATTTCTAAAAAATCAAGTTCGGGTTGATGAAAAATGCCAGGTCTGACAGCTCATGAGCGTTAAGCTATCTCATGATCTGCAGCACACATGCAGCATAAACTCATCACAGTCTCCCTCCTTCCCAGCAGAAGGACTTTTCTTCATTTCCCACCAGCTTGCAACCCGTTGCCCAGCCAAGCCTGACACGTGGGCTCGCAGGGCTATGGGTCTGCCCCGGGGGGCCTGGCAGGGCCACAGGACCGTCCCTCCATGGAGCTCCTCCACTGCAGGGGGCATTCGAGGTTCTCATGCTGGAAGACACAGCCTGGCCTTGGCCCCGCTCCTGGAGAGGTCTGGCACATGGCTGGTGGGGATGGAGGGGTCTGATGTCAACCGCAGCAAGGTGGAGAGTCTGCTCCATGAAAGGGGCCGTCCTGATACTGGTTTGAGAGATTCCTGCGTCAGAGGAAGGAGGAGTGACAGGAATGATTGCTGCTAAATCCCCTGCAAGTCTTGAATACAACAAAGTCCAGGCAGTTCTTTGCTCTTGATACTCAGAATTTCTTGCCAGGCCACACACTGTCAGGTTATTTTCAAGCTATTCTCCCTCCGTTCACTTATGACACCCCCGCTCCCAGACGCTTAATCCCCCCGTTCTGACTCCCACTTCACCTTGAGCCCTCCTGCTTAACTCTTCAGTCTGACAACTCTTCAGCCGTGTGAGGACTAGAATGAGCAAACAGACCCCGTATGAGCAAACAGACCGCAAGAGTGTCTGAAAGAGTTTCTGAACACTCCACTGATACCTCACACACCTAGCAGGGAGAGGGCAGCTGCTGGAGAAAATAACAGGCACCCAAATGCAAGACTCCGCGTATCTGTCCTCCTGCCTCGGGAAAAGAGCCATGGCTTTGGGCTGGTTCCCTCTTGGCTTCAGCTACTGCTAAAGCTGACTTCACCTGACATAGAGAAGATAAAAAGAGAGTTTCCAGTTTCTAATAGTTCTCATCCAGTCCTTCCACACTCTGTCCCAGCTTGCAGGAGAGCACAGTTTTTTCCCAGATGATTTAATTGTCAGGGAAACACCTTCCCAGACAAAACCCATCACTACGGTCAGACTTAGCCCCTTATCTGTGGCTTTTGAATTTGAATGGAGGCCATGGCCACTCAACAACTCCCTATTGTAAGGCCAGCACTGCTTTATCAGCTCAACCTAGAGATAAAAAGATAACGCTGAAAACAGGTGGCAAAGTACAAGCTGATTTTCTGGGGACAGCCAGGGTTTGGGGGCCTTCTCAGCCACCCCATTAACAGTTCTGCACTGATGCCTGTGCTCCCCTCACGGGAGCTGGACCAGACCCTTCCTCATTCAGGTCAAGGCTGGGTTCAGCCTTAATAAAGATAAATACCAAATTCACAGAGAATTCACCTTGTGTTTTCGCAGCCAGGTGTGATACAGATCCAGCGATGCCTACTGGAACGATGTATCTGATTTAATACCACCAAAACAAAAACTGTTCAAAGTTGCTATGGCCTTCCAGAGTGTTGGGCATGATCAAATTGCCTGGGGAAATTCTAAGGCCAGGAAAGAGGGTCTCTATGGCTGGCCCATCTTAAAAACCTTACTTGTGCAAGCTATCACAGCTGATTGCGAGACAGCATCTCTGATGGCTCTTAATCAGTACTTGCTTCAAAGTACAAAGGAGGACTGAAGCAACTTTATCATCTGCAGACTGGTATGACTCCCTACTAAGAGCTAATAACTACCTCTACTGACAAGTGGAGTTTCTGTGTCTCGGTGCACTCACTGGAGATACTAAAGGAGCGTGAAGCTGTTCAAGAGATGGAGAATTACTGCTTTGGGCAGATGACATGGTATGGAAACAACAACCCTTCCAAGATGTTCCAGGTACCCACCATTAATATTTTTTCCAGAGATGAGGCATTAAAATGATGATACAAGAAAGGAATTTACATTCCTTTGACATCCAAAAACAGCAGATGGGAACTTTTGTGAATAAATCTGAGAGCTGGAGCTGTCTGATAATGCCGACCTTGCCGACAAAGATGAGAAGTGGAAGGTTATTCCAGCACAGACATCACCAGTGAGTACAAGGATGCACTCTTAGCAGATGTGTGAGTGAGAAAACAAGTGTGAGATGCGAGTAGAAATCAGAAGTCCTTCCAGAGATCATATGTATGTGTCTGCACATCTGGAGCACTTCAAAATTGCTTGATAGGAAAGGTTCTTACTCGGTTTCAGCTGAAAGCACTCAGAGAGATGAAAAATGGACAGGTGAATTTGAAAGTCTTTCTAGCTGAAAGTGCCTTAAAAAACTCTGTCTTATGTCTTAAATCAAGTTCAGGAGTAATGAAAAGATTTCCAGTGCATGGAGACTTGCAGTAATTTTTGAGATCCAGAAGAGGAAGATGAAACTGAATAAAGGAAATCAACAAGCTCTATTCTGAGCATGATTGCTGCCCACAGGGAACAGGGTGGAGCTCATCAAACGCTCTTACCTATGCAATAGATGATGTGACAGCCTGGGGCTGAAAGGTCTTGTCTGAGACAGGCAGCAAAGATGAAGATGATGTTAATCTGACGTTAGTCTGATTTGATTAATCAGATCTTAATCTGGCAGTGATGTTTGTAGAAACTTAGATACCTTCGTCCACCTAATGCAGTCTTTCCTATCATTAGCTTTCACGTAGAGCCTGTCTTAATCACTTTTGCGCAGAAGACTTTGAGACACAGTGTCAAATGCTCTGTTAACATCTAAATATATTCCTGCAACCTCTTCTAGCATCAGTCACCACACCATAGACTCAGAACTGGCATTTCCCTTCTCCTCTAACTCCTAATTATTAACTAAAGGGGGAAAATAATAAAAGAGCAATTAGGAAAAGCAATTCATAAAGCCATGGCTTATTGTCCTCTCTTTGCTATCAGAACAGCCCGGTGGACTCTGGCTGTGTGGACCTTTGTTTACATGGATATAGGAGCATCAGGAGGTTTTTCTTTCTCACTATATGTTCTGTTTCAGGAAGCGCTGAAGCAGAATTATTTGTATAGTAACTGCCAGGTCTCTTCTTTTTTATACCTGGCATCACATTGTTTTCTAAAACTTTGGACTTTCACCAGTTTTAATCTGCCGTACTGCAGTAGCATGGAGCACATCAGCCAGGAACATGCCCGGTTACACCAGGTCCTGCTCAGCACGCAGCAGGCATCGCCTCCTTCAGCAGTCAGCCCCGTGCCTGGGCAATAGCCACAAGGAGCTGCTGCAGCAGTGCCCAGTTTGACCAGTTGCTGGCTCTGGGCAGAGAGGGGGCACGGGGCTGTGGTAAGCTCTCTCCTCACGTGCTCCACAGCCTGATGCCCACAGAGCTGGCAGAGGCAGTGGGGCAGCGGGGTTGCTGGGCTGAGCCCGGTCTCCTCTATCCCACTGCTCATACACTTCCCAAACAAGTATGGCAAAACAAGCCCCACTGTCCTGGCCAAAAACAAGGGCTCTCAGGGATGAGAAAAGATAGGCCCTGTCAAAGATGAAGGTTTGGTGTTCCTTGCTTTGGCTGGAAAGAAGACATTTGGGAATAAATGTGAATGTGTTTGACTGGGAAGCCTTGCCTCTCTCTCCAAGGTACTTACGTCCCGTGTTTGAACTTCCTCTAATGAGCAACGTCAGCAGCATTTTAGCCTTTATCCATGAGTATTACAACAACAGAGGAGAAAATAAATTTGTTGTACACTTTAACAGCAACTCTTAGAGAAACAGGAAAAGATTTGTCTTTGGCCCTTGCTCCTCTCCATCCTCCACGGGGCTCAGACTGAAACTCAGCACCAGCCAGAGCCTGAGTTCACTGACTCGGGGTCACACCCAAATGCAATCGCCAACGTTCCCATTCAAGCTTCTTGAACATATGAACACACCACGAGCAAGAGGCTGCTCGCTGTTTATTCCGTGGCGGACAAGGAGTTCAGGGTCACAAGCCATATGGATTACACCAAGCCCAGTACCCTGTTTCTACCTGCAACAAACAGCGGAAGCAGAGGACACAGTATGCAACCAGACAACATACAGTGTTGTTTCCCTGGCAAACTGTGGGCAAAAGACTTCCTTCCCCAGAACTCAGATCTTTGCATTTAACTCCTACTGGTGTTTTTTCCCATGAGTTTTGCTAATATGTTCTTTTTTTGTTTGTTTTTTGCTTCTAACCCATGCAACTTTCGGCATCCACAGCCTCCAGTGGCGATAGGCCCAGAGTTCACTCCCCATCCCCAGGAGCCGCACTTCCCAGGGAATTAACTGCTAGTACGCAAACACCCAGAGCATCAAGTGGTCATGCAAATCACATGGACACGCTCTCTAGCAGGATTGTTTAAGGTCTTCCAGCACAGAAATAAGCACTGGGTGAAGAAATGCTTCACTTTGAGGGAGTCTGGTCTGCTGGTGCTCTCCCAGACCCCAGCTGCAGTGAGTCTCTCCTTTGGAAGCGGCAGTGCTCACGCAGGAGGATCTCTCTTCGGCCATCAGCGGCGAAGCAGCCCAGAGGCAATCATGTTTGGGGAGGTGTGGGCGAGCATGGCATTTGTGAGAACTCTGATGAATTACTGCAGGCGTTTCAGAAGTCTGCCCAACACTGTCCTGAGCCACAGTGCATGAGTACTCAGCAGGAGAAACCCTGGTCCGTGGGTGGGTGCTCTTTGTCCCGCAGGAACCCCACCTCCTCCTTTTCACAAGAACCCATGCTGTGAGATGGTTGGGGAAAAAAAGGAAAAACCCCTCAGGTTTCCATTTGGCTGCATTTTCCCAGACTGTAAATCAGCTAGTGAGAAGCCTCAAGGGCAGAACAGCCCCATAAATACCTTAGCGGTATGGGAACTCTCTACAAACAACTGGACAAGACCCTTTCCTTGTCTGACAGCTCCGAGGGAACTTGCTTTCATTTGGTGGGAACCAAGACCTCAGCTTGGGTTCAGGATTTTGAAGATGTGCTAATGTGCTGCTCTTTAACACATTCACTCCCCAGGCAGGGGATTAATCCACTGCTTCCCATGTGGCCTACAAACTACTGGCCTGGTTTTATGGGGACCTGCATGTGTTAAATGCATCACTTTCTACCAGTTGTTACTGCAGCACATCAAAAAAACCACTGGCAGAGTAACACAGCAGCCAGAGGCAGGACACTCCTGCACATGGTGCTCACAGGGGCTGTGTGATGAATTGCTGCAGATGTTTTCCAAACACCCTGACCTAGTCTCCAGACTCGTAGCTTTCCCTGTCCCCAAGTGTCACCCCACAGCACAGCTCTCCTTGCTGAAACACTGTTTTGCCCCCAAACCACAGTACCTCACTTCCTTCCACCCACGTGGCCAAACAGGATCGCGAGAGCCATACCGGATTTGCACAGACTGGGCAGAGATCACCCCCTCCGCGGGCCAGAGCTTTGGCCTCTGCTGTGGGTGGGAAGTCCTGCGGGGCAGCAGATCCTGCCCTCCCTGCCCACTGCCTGCTCTGTGCTCCAGTCCTGAAGTCAGAGCCTCTGGAGCAAGGCTCATCCCGCCAGCTCATGTGAGTGTGAGCCCGGTGAGGGACCTGCAGCCCGTTTCATGGCCACATTAGTGCAAGCGCTGCTGGAGCCGGAGGTAAGGCAAAGCAGAGAAATCCAGCTGCCAGAGCTGGGTTCCCCACACTGGGTTTTCCCCTAACTCAAACTCCAAGCTGGTGTACAGACAGTCATGTCTTTTCCACGTTTGGAAAGATCTTCCCTTTTCTTTCTGTATCTTCCCACCTCAACTGTACTCTTTTCCAATTTGGACACATTCTGTAGCCCCATCTGTTTCATGGTTTCACACATAGAAGACTTTTGTCCTCCCTGTTTTATTTTAATGAGGGCTGATAAACTATAACCTCCAGTTCAGGCAGAGAGTGAGGATATAGAGTAGACTATTTCCCTATAAGAGTGTCCCTGCTGACATTTTTCACCTAGCCAGTTTTACAAAGCTGATGCTTGTCCTGATTTTATAAACTCATGCAGCCTGTGGCCTGCAGCTTGGGAATCTGCCCGCTGGCTGGCTGGACACAGCACCCACTGGGTGCCCCAGCAAGATCAATGTGCCCACTGCACACTGGCACCTCTCACTTCCAGCTGAAATGTGCCACAAGACATCCTCTCCCCAGGACATGTCACATCCCCTTCCCGTCCCATCTTGCTCATAGCCATGTGAATTCTACAGGGATTTCGGCTGCAGCAAGATACAGGGTCTGGGAATCTATTTATACCCTGTATTTCCCAGAGATTCATTTCCTGGAGTCTTTGCTCAAAAAAAAATGACAAGAGCTGAAGAAGGATCTTTGGAAATGTATGCATTTACCTAGAAGCATAGCAACATCCTCAGGCTTACACTGGAAATACTATGAGGTTTTCCTCGTCCTTGGCTTAAACAAGAATGGTTTGGGACCCACAGGAGAGTGCGAATCTGTTCCTCGGTGTTTAAGGTACCTCCCCAGAACCTGAAGAGTTTGTATAGGACATTACCCCGGTATATCCAGGGAGGATTTTCCTATGTCAGCTCAGCAGCTGGCACTGATCTCTATGGGCAGCACGCACAAGGAGGACTATGGGCTGGGTTTTCAAAGAGCTTCAGGGATCCAACAGGAGAGCCTATTGCCTGGACAGTTATTCTTATTAGCCTACAGGCATTTGACAGTTGGGCTCTCAGTAAAGAAGAAATATGAATTGCAGAATATCACCTGGCACCTGTCAACCTACGCAATGAGTGCTCGCGCTGTAACTTCTCCTACATTTCACCTTGTCCTGGTTTTCGGCTGGGACAGAGTTAATTTTTGCAAGAGCTGGGAGGGGACACAGCCAGGACAGCTGTCCCAGACTAGCTAAGGGGATATTCCATACTATAGGATGTCATGCTTAGTACATAACGGGGGGACTGGCGAGGGAGGAGGGATCACTGCTCGAGGACTCACTGGGCATTGGGTTCCAGGCAGTGAGCAAATTGCATTGTGTATCACCTGCTTTGTATATTCTTTTGTTAGTATTGCTGTTCATATTTCCCTCTTTGTTTGCTGTCCCAGTAAACTGTCCTCATCCCAAGCCACAAGTTTTACCTTTTTATTCCGATTCTCCTCCCCATCCCACCGTGGTGGGAGGAGTGAGCGAGTGGCCGCGTGGTGCTCAGCTGCCGGCTGGGGCTGAACCACGACACACCTATGCAAAATGCCTTATCACTGCAGGTACCCAAAATAAATGGTGGCAGGGCTGTGACTAGCAGCAGCTACCACTTGTACATTGCATAGGCTTTCACCTACTTGTCCTTTGTAAATAAATCTTTAAGTAGTAATTTGCACCAGTTTAAATGTCACTTAGCTTGTGCATCTTGTCGCGGGACCTAGCATTTTCCCAGCAAGCAATGTCATTAAATTAAACCATAATTCAGACTCTGTTGGTTTAAAACCCAGTCCCTCAGTCCTGGCATGAATATCTCGTGTGCCGACCGTGGCAGTAGATCAGGTCTGTGCTGGGTCAGGGCTCATGGCTACGTGAACAGAATGTGGCTCTTTGCTGCATTTACCCCTTCTAGCACCAGCTGCTGTCGGTGGAAAGAATCAGATACAAATACCTTGGATTTTTTCCTCAACTGAGTTTGCCAGATGATCCAGTGGAAAGCCAACCATCCACAAGAGAAGGTTTGAACTGATTTACCCAGCAGCTGCCCTGCTGCAAAACCCACCAGAAGCCGAGGCAGCAGGAGCCTGTAGCCTGTGGGAGAGAGATCATGCAGTGCAGGGAGGGAGCCCTTCCAGCAGCCAGGCTGCTCTGTCAAATGGAGGCACGTGTGGAGCCCCGAGTGTGAGCAGCGCTTCCATCTCTGCCAGGAAGTTTCTGCTCTCCATTTGCTAATTAGCAGCTCAACCCCAACTCTTGCACCATGGTTTCACCCCACAGGTTAACAGATGCAGCGTTCGCTGCTGTTGGAAGGGGCAGGTACAATCCTGCCCCCTCCAGTTCCCGCTGTGCTGCCTCTCCTAATTTTGTGGTGGCAGCAGCACTCTCCGAGCCTTGATCGTGACTCAGTGGCAAGAGACAGGCCACAGCGCCGGTGACATGCAACAGTCATCTGTCCTTCCTAGCGAGGTATAGAGTCAGGCCTGCTTTAAAGCTTTCTTAGCCATTAATAGGAATCTTACTGCCTGCAAAAGCCAGAGGTTCTGGAGGGGTTATGTGGCTAGTTCATCTCAAATACAAAGGGTTTCTTGGGTTTGGGTTTTCTCCCTTTTTTAGCACTTCTAAACCACAGAGACTCGATGCAACAGCTAGCAGTGTCAGTAGCGCTGCTCCAGCAGGCTGCAGGCTTCAGGTGACTCTCCTGGATGTCAGCAGCCTGATCCCCTTTTCGGTCGTTTCTAATTGTTTAAATGTCAACAGCATCCAGATGCCCAAGGAGAGCTACAACTCCCTGACGGCCCAGGCTGTGTTCTCCCAGAGCACCAGGGAGGTGCTGGCAGCTGCGGCAGCACTCGGCCCTCTGCTGAGTTGAAGTAAAACTGCATCTCCGTGACCATCCCCATCCCTCAGCCCACCGCCCTGTGCAGTCACCGTCCAGATCAGGCTGCACCCCTCTCGGACGCCCCAGCTGAGACGGACTTTTAAACCTTCTCAGGAGATAATTCTGCCAAAAGGAGGGAAACACAAGAAGCTTCATGCCCTTGGAGTCGAGACGAAGCAATCTATTCAGCCAAAAACATTTTAGGGACCACTTGTTTGCTCCAAAACGCAAATTATAGCGAATCCGGATATTCCGAGTCAAGCCCCTATTTGTACAATAAGCAAATCCAGCGGGAACCTTGCAGAAGGAAAAGGCAGTGGACTTACAGCAGCAGCTGTCTGAAAGTGAGCCCTTCTCGTCCCACTGCTGCGCTCCCGGGGGAGCTCACAGCATCACGGCTGTTGACTTTGCTGATTAAACTATTTCCTGAGCCTTTGATATTCCTGTTAGCCCTGCTGAGCCCACCGAGCCACTGAAGAGCTGGATGGACTCCGTCTTGGCTCACACCTCAAAAGCGGAATCGTTAACGGTGTTTTGACAGTGAACTCACACTTACTTGTGAGACGCGCGCCAGGAAGAAGACAACCTAATTTTCAAATTCTGTTGCAAAGTCTGCAGAAAGAAAAATCATTCTTCACACATGCCGAATGTGCAATTTACACCTAGAAGTATGTTGTGACGGTGACTGTGGAAGCCCACAATGTGCTGTGATCAGTTCCATGATTTTATTGATAAGTTTGTAATGTTATATAAGGGTTTTTAAAGTCCTGTCTCCACGAGTCACATGAGATTCTCATCTTTTTCCCTCTAGAAGAGTCTGTGGTTACGTGGCTGCAGAAAAATCATCAACATCTCAACCTGATGATTCAGCCCTCAAAGGCAAAGAACCACTTCCTTCCTACTTTCTAAATTTTAGTTACTTTTTTATTCTACTGTGCAAGGGGGAGGGCTGGATTCCTGCTCCCAGGCTGCCTGGAACAGGCACATCAGTGCCAGCTATGGGCATTTCTGGAGAACTACACACGGCAGCACGCCCCTCTGCAGCAAGAGCTGTATTCCTGTCAGGATCCGGCAGCATTCAGAGACCCCGCTATGAACCAGGCAGCTTCCACAGACGCAGAACAAGGCAGATTCTTCTATCAAAAACCCCACCAATTTGCCTCTCGGCTGATGCAAACCAAAGGCGACGGCAGCGGTTAGTGGAGCGTGGTGTCTCTGCTGGGCTGCTGGCCCTTCTGCACCCACTGGGGATCCCCACGAGAACCCCGTGCGTGGGCAGGACGCGGAGCAGGCTGCTGGAGCGCAGTCCCTGTGACGGCCGGACTTTAATCCCCGGCCTACCTGGGCCCTGTGCCCCCGGGTCCGGCTCCCACGGCGGTGGGTGGGCTGCGCGCTGCCTGCTCTCAGGTGGCTCCACCGCAGAGGCCAGCCACAGCGAAGGCTGGGAGAAATAAAATCTCATTTACGCCCTGACCTTCAGGCGAGAGCGGATATAAGAAGCTGCTGGGAGGCGTCTGCTCTGCGAGCGCTTTTTTAGCCTTGCCCCAAGGAGGGGGCCGGCCGGCTCCCCCTCAGAGAGGCGCTGCCGGAGAGGGAAGCGCTGAACCCATCTGAGGGGAAAAAAAAAACCGACCTCCCCGATCTAAGCGGGGCCCGGGGGACCTCCGGCACCCGGCCCGCCGCCCCCGGGCGGGCACAGAAACCCCCAGCGCCCGGGACTGAGGACGGGACGGGGGTCGCCGGGCTCCCCGGGGCCGCTCCCGCCGCTCTCCTCAGCGCCCTCCCGGCCGCGCGCAGGGACACGCCCCGCCCCGCCCCGCAGGTCCTGGCAGGGCGATAAGCAGCGCCAGTGCCGCCGCTGGGTTTCGCGAGTTTCGCCGCGGCGGCCTGCAGACTGCCTCGCTGCAGCGGCCAGGACCGAGCCGNCCGCCGGCTCCCCCGGGCGGCCCTGTCCCGAGCCCGGCCCGGGAGGGAGGCAGTGGAGCCCGAGCGCCCTCCGCAGCCGTCCCGGGCGGCCTCGGCCGGGGGATCCGGGGTCCCTGGTGCCGGCCGGGGGCCCCACGGGCCGGCAGGGGAGCCGAAGCCATCGGAGCGCAGCAGTGCCGGCCCTCGGCGCTGTGTTTCTTCCCCCCAGGAAGAGCGAGGAAGAGGAGCAGCCGCAGCCAGAGGCCGGCTCCGGCGATGGACGCGGTGAGCGGTTCCCCCTCGGCCTGGCGCCGGCCCGCCCCTGTCCCACGGGCGCGGGGATGAGCCGGCCCTGGCGTTAGAAGCCCTTCCAGTGCTCTGCGTCCTCTGCCTTTTCCCTCCCACTGTCCTCCTCGGTGGTACCCTGCAGTCCCTATGGGAATGTGGCCAGAACGCTCGCCCCACCATTCAGTGGGTTCGGGTTCCTTTTGTAACACCTGGAAGAGTGTGTTGCTGTAGAGGCAAATGGGGAAGATGCAGGTTTGGACCTTCTAATACGTCCTCTCGTCTTGCAGAGAACAGGCCTTCACCCAGGGAGCTGGAGGAGCTGGAGCTGCTGAACAGGGCCTTGGAGAAGGCACTGAAGGTCAGGAGAAGCATCTTGAAAACTCCATTAGAGGCCCAGGGAGCTACAGTAGAGAAATCTGCAGGTGAGGGACCTGCTCCCAAGAATGCTCAAGAGCAGCAAGTCCCTGCGGTTGTTGAGGATGTTCCTGAGAGCACAAAGGTGAGAGCTGTAAGCAAAAACCCTGCCTCTTTGAAGAAGCCCTCTCGGTACCAGCTAAGAGCCCCTTATAGGACTGAACCAGATGTGAAAAACCTGCAAAGGAGAGCCCCAGCCAGATGTGTTTCTCAAGGTCCCAGGACAGCTGGGAAGAGCTCCTCAAAAGGGCTGGCTTGCAAACAAGGAAGGAGTCATAGGACAGCAATCGGTGGCAGAGAGCTCTCTGCTCCAGCTGAACCCCAAAAGACACCTGGCTTGTCCAGATCTGCCCTGAATGAGCAGAAAAGCTTTTCTGTAGAGGATTCAGCTGGGGGAAAGAACTCTGTAGCTGCTGGCAAGAAGTTATTTGATGCAGGGAAGAAAAGTTGTGGTTTCCTGGAAGAGTCCAATAAAAAGGAGGACCCTGCAACTGAAGGTACATGGGGAAGGAGCACCTCACCTCAGACGGTCACCCTGCAGGAAAAGGGGTAAGTGCTGGGAGATGGTCACCTCTGTCTTGTTCTGCTTGATGGTCAGACTAGCTCATCTCCAAGGCCTGGTCTTTTCTGCTCTGTCGGACCCAGCTTGGTTTCACTGCTCCTCAAATCCTTCTCAAGAGGAAGGATTTTTTTACAGTTTAAAAGCCTTTATGGTGATTGAGTAAATGTTTTCATTTCCAGGGCTTACTCTTGGATGGCTGGGACTTTGAAAGTCTTTTAATTAAGACTTTTGATATTTCATAGCCCCTTGTGACTGTTTTGGAAAGCTCTCTCTGTAGAGCTTTCTTGAGCCTTAGTTTTTGTTTGAGTGCACTTTTTTTTTTTT
>VXBL01003625.1:164565-181682 GCA_013400195.1 Aramus guarauna
ATGTTTTCATTTCCAGGGCTTACTCTTGGATGGCTGGGACTTTGAAAGTCTTTTAATTAAGACTTTTGATATTTCATAGCCCCTTGTGACTGTTTTGGAAAGCTCTCTCTGTAGAGCTTTCTTGAGCCTTAGTTTTTGTTTGAGTGCACTTTTTTTTTTTTACACAATGATAATAGCGTAATGCATTAATTCTCTCTGTTTTTTCAAGTGTTTGGTGTAGGAAGAATGATGAAGTGGATGTTACCGAGATTCTCTGTGGAAAAGTGGCAAAATAATGTTTAGAAGATTGGCTTTGCATTCAGACCAGCCTGCCTTGTTTAAACAACTTTTGTATTGCTTTCCGTGTACCCTTTGCTTTAAAGAAACAGTGAAGTTCAGATCCAATACGTGCCTGTCCCTGGAAAATTGAGAAATAGTTCTCAGCTGTTAGGACCCAACTCTTGTGTTTGTTCACGTGGTGTTGGAACGGACACAGGACACTGCGTGGCAGTTGCTGGGGGAACAGGAATCTGGATTCAAATGTTTATTTACTTTAAATCCCAACTGTGGTCTCGCATGTGACTCTAGCTATAACTGCCAACCCACATGTTTTTGCAATAACAAGTTAGGGATTATTCTGCTTCGGGGTTAAGATCTGCATTCCCAGTGGAAGCCGCAATGTCCCTTTCCCGTTTCTTTGAGCGTGATACGGTGCGAAGCAAAGCTGCCTTGTCATGCTCAGGTATGGCAACAGAGTCAGGGAGATCTGCTTATGCTCAGGTCTGTTGATCAGCTTCCCTTGATGTGTTGTTTCCGTGTCTGTACTCAGCCTTGTCGGGGCTTTGCTCCCAGCTTCTTGATGAACCTCTGATGGCTGGTGGTAGGATGCAGGAGCTCTCCCAAGGCAGCTCAGTGTCACCTGTAGAAATGAATGAGCAGACTGATGCTCCTTCCTCAAGCGCAGGCTGAAGGCAGTGGTGGATTCAATCTCCAGAGTTGCTGACATCTTCCATTACAGCTAAATTAACTTCATTTAGACAAAATGACATTTTCTCTATTTGAAGACAAGGCTGCACTACTTTCCAGCAGTCAGGATTGATACTTCTCTTGTTTTGCAGATGCCAGCTGAAGCTACCCCTTCCCTACAGGAAAGCCTATTCCAGGAATGCCAGGTAAGCCCAGCCTAATCAGTCCAGTCCAGAACTACTCTCAGCTTAAGGGCTGTGAGGAGCGGTCAGATGAGGGAGACCTGGCTGGTTTGTGGGTCACAGTGGGACGCTGACCCCACAGTGTGTGGGTCTGAACTTGGAGCAGGAGGACTGATCTGATACAGGGGGTCTCTGCAAGGCTGGTTTTCAAGATAGATGTTTTCATGTTATTCTAGCTGCTAGTGTTACTTTTGTTTTCAGAGTGCTAATCCCTGTTAATCCCCGGGTTGTAAAGGTCCTGGAAAACTTTAATTGTGGATTTAACACTGCTGCCGGAGTCTCTGCTGATTCCATCTCCTTGTTGAAGGCGAGAAGCCCTGTGGGGTGGGTGCCTGTATACCCTGTGCAATGAAAAAGTTTCCCAGCTGGTTGCTGACCCGAACTGCTTGGCTGGGGCACCTCTCTAGCCTGGAAGCACTGAGGCTGTGTTTGTTACAGGCTGGTTCCTGCTGATGAACTCTCTTAAATAGAGCCAATTACAATGTGACTGCACTGACGGTGCAGGTGGTCGGGTGTCTGGTGAACTCTGTGCTCTAGTCCATTCTCCAGTCCTCTGGAAGGATTTCCCACCATTTCCTTTGAGAAATCTTGCTATAATCTGGCAGACATCTCATTATGTGGTTTGTCCAGATATTAAGCTAAACCTCACCTTAAATCTAGCTATATATATAGCTCCTTGTGCTACCCTCAAGAATTCCCCTTTCTCTCGGGAAGTGTCATTTATCAGACAGCAATTTGTTAGTTGCCCTTCAGCAGGTCACAAAGATTTGATTCCCTTAATTTTCACTTGAAAATTGAGCCTTTTGGCATCCTAATCACTCTGGTGTAATTTAACACTCTTCACCATTGCTTTCAACTCAGTGACAGATTGCAAATAACCTTTACTCTAAAGATCTTTTATGGAGGGAATGTGTCTTGCCTAGTAACTTCTTTTCTGTTCCATTAACCTTGCTGTTTCTTTGCCTAATGTGTTTCTGAAAACTGCAGTTTGTATCATGATTCAAATGATCCATTTGGGTGGAGAGAAGACACGCGCGCACCTGGGTTACAGTCATGCACTGCATAACTATTTTAAGCTTCCTCCTGATGGCTCTCACTTACTGCGGCAGGTTTTGGGAGACTGGCTGAGATGCACTGGCTCTTTAAAGCAATCCTTTCGGTAAAGGATGTATAGGGACTGTGCATCAGTGGGGATGTTAAACTCTGTAAATGAAATGCACCTCTCTGCTAGCGCTATTATTTGTGTAACAAGCTCTTTTTGAAAACTGGACAAGATCCTGGCCAGCTTACTCATGATACTGTCGTTAAATCTCTGTTTTGTGTCCCTGATAGTGATGCACTGCTGTTGTGCTTCTTGTCAAACACACCACTTTGTCAAAACCTGCTCCCCCCAAATAAGCAACATTAAAGAAGAGAGAATCTTGAGAATCATATGAAGGAATTGCTGTGGTAAAAGTTAGGGTGAGAATTTGTCCTGTCTGGTCTTCTTTTTGTACACATTTACTAACAGAGTAAATGTACAGAAATGCAAATGACTTACTCCTCAAGAAAGGAAGGGAAGATTTGTTGTTTCCTATGGGATGAAAGCATAGGTAGGGCGATACAACAGAATTAAGGAGGTGCTGCAAGTTCACATTCTGCTCACAGAAATGTGTTGTCTCTCTTCTGATGGCTGTAAATCCTTCTGCTCAAAACAAGTTGAGAGGAATAACCTAGGTGTTTTGCAGCGTCTAATGCTTTCTGCAGGGTGTCCCTGCTGATCTAATACCAAGTGTCAAAAATGAGGGAGGAACGGCTAGTAAATAAACTGCCAGAGAAGGGTGAGGAAGGTGTTTGTATTTGAAGCGTTGATATGTCGTACTGGTGGGCCGCAGCTCAGTGTGAGCACTGTCTGGTACGATGGAACGTTAACGCCTCCACCTCCTGTCCCTTTTGAATTTTCAGGGCATGGGAGAGATGTCGTCTCTGCCAAACAAGTGCAGATGCAGCAGCTGCAAGGAACCGTTTTATAGAGAGGATCCAGACAACCGTATCCTTTCTCAGCTCACTGCCCCCTTCCATGAGCACGCAGGCACCAGGTGCAATCACTGCAGCGTGCTCCCATCTGGAGAGAGTTATGGCTCTAATACAGAGTTCAGGCTGGGTCTCTGGGAAATGGGCTTTTTTTTTTTTTTTCATTCTCTTATAATGCAGCTCTTGAGCAGTCATAAAACTTTTGATCCACACAGACAAGGCCAGAAGGCAAAGATGCCATACGCAGCTGTGCTGTCCTCGCCTTCCCCCCACAGTGCCTCTTCTCGGGCTGCCTGCCCTCCGCCCCTGCCCCTGCTTCCAGCTCGCCGTGCCCGGGGCTCAGGGTAGTGCACAGAGCTGGTGCTGTGAAACCTTCCTTAAGCTACTGCTGTTTGAGTTTTGTTCACCAATGCCAGCCTTCAGTCCTGCAGAGATAGAGGAGGAATTAAAGGCCCTCCAGGATGTCCCCTCCCGTCTGAGCCAGTATGTGGAAGCTGAGGCTGCAGGTAAGGAGAAGAGGGGGGCGGAGGGGGCAGCAGGTGGAATAAGGATGATTTTGGTGGGCTCCAGTTCCATGTGTCTGGTGTTCTTGGACATGAGGGACAGGACCATCCTCTGCCTAAAGTGAGGGCTGGTGACCCCACAGCCACGCTAGAGACCGATATTCGGCCCAGAAGGTTTCAGTGTGCCCATGCCTGCTGTTTTTTCCTCTGCTTCTCTTCTAGACCATCCCACTCTGCAAAGAGAGTACGAAAGCCTCCTCACCTTGGAGGGTTTGCAAACCAGAGTTTCCCAGTACCTGCGTAAGCTGCAGCTCCTGCGAGCAGGTGAGCCAGTCCTTGTGTTTTAGTCAGGTATGACTAAATGTGGCCAGCTATGCTTGAACAGTAGTTTGCCATCTCTGCACAGAAAACTGTGGACCAACATAACTTTTCTCCTGGTTAGCCTTAATGGTAACGTAGCACGTAAAATGCTGTGGTGGCAAAGTAAGCCGTGGTATCTGTTTGCCACGGATCTGTGTTCAGGAGAGGCTTGGGACTTGTAACTGCTGCAGTTCAGGAGGGCTGATGAGGGAGCTGCTGTGAGATGGGGGAGACTGCGTGCCATAGCTTACGATGTCCCGATTGTGCCATGTCTGAGCAGCTTTCCCTGAGTAATACAATGTCATTAGTCATTTCTAGAGACAGTAAGTAGATCGCAAATTCTGCAAGTACAGATTGAACTTGGCTGTTCCTGCCAATTCTTCCACCCTGGCAGCTGTGGAGTCCCAGACGAGGCTGCGCCCAGACTGCGCTGGGGATGTCGGAAGCTGCTCTCCAGGCTGTGTTCCTCCCTGGGGACAGATGTGTGACAGTGCAGGCATGCTGGCTGTGCCTCTCCTTTGTTACTCCAGTTCCCAGGAGCTGAGGGACCTGTTTGCCTTGAAGCTGCGAGTGTCAATGCTGCACCAAGAAATCGCCTTACAAAAGGTGAGTCTTTAAAAGCATTAGTGCTCCTGAAGTAGGGCAAGAAAAGGCCAGTTTTGGGGCAGCAGCTGGTGGCTTGATGGAGAAGCAGCAGCACAGCAAACTCTCCCAGTGGTGTTTCTGTGTTTATGCCTCGTGTCCAAGTCCCATCAAGTGCCTTGCTTACTTTGTAGATGGATGGACTGACTTTATTTGTTAAGGCCAGAGCAGAGGCCTTTAAATGTCTGATCCTCTCCTGGTAAGATTTTATTGTAGCTACTCTTTCAGAGTTTGGCAGTGGACAATGATGTTGGTAACGCCTGAAGAATGCTTTTGGCAGCCCTTTATGGTCCCATTAGGGCACCCACTGTCATTCTCTCCTGCGTGGCCTCCAGCTAACGAGCTCCTCAGCTGTCTCTTCCTTTCCTTTTAAATCCCAAACCCCTGTGCTGTTAATCTTGACTTTACCGTTCTGAAACCGCCTGTCGGAAGGTGGTAGGACGTCAGTCTCCACCAGCCTGAACAGAGTGCTCACTGCACAGGGATCACTTGTTGCTCTCAACCAAGAGCAACAAAGGGCAGAGATCTGTGAAATCACATCTTCTCCTTTGACCTAACCTTTGCCGTCAACCTAAATGATAGAGGCTTTGGAAAAGCTGTTTTTCGTGGGAAGAGTTAGTCATAACTGGCCGCACTCCTCCCTCTGGCTAGAGATAGATTGCTGCCTGTCTTCAACTAGCACTATAATCCTGAATTATGGGTTATGAGGGGTTTGATTTTTATCTGCCCCAAATGAAGTGGTGACTGAAGCCTGCTGCCTGATGCTGACTGGCTCGGTTTCCTCTGCACGTGTACCTGAATAGGTGCTTCATGCTGGGTGAGCTCTGAGTATCTGAAACATCTCTGTGCAGTGTGTGCCAAAATAAGTGAAATTCTTGGGACAGGTGAAGTGAATGGATACAAGATAAATACCCTGGGAAAGGATATACGTATTTCTGGGTCGAGCCTGTCCATGGCCTCTCAATGGAGGAATGCCAAGAATCATAGAAAGTCCTGGTAGCTCTTGGCCTGTCTTTAGTGAAGGCTTGTTTCCTCTATTCTTTCGCACCAGGTGCTGCCCAGGCAGATGGAAGAGATGGGGCTTTCTCTTAGGAAGTAGAGCAGTGTAGTGCTCCTTCGTGTGCCAGCCTTCCCCTTCGGTAGCTTCCCTGTGTCCCTGTGCAGAGATTTGTGGAGAAGAGGAAAGGAAACCCCTGCAGATGCCCTGTACTCTATTCTGTTTGGGTCTTCCTTTGTTTCCGCCCCTGAAAAATGCTTTGAGGGAGGTGACTGACACGTGCAGTTTGTTGTCCGCTCTGGGAAAGCAGTGTGTACAGTAGGCTGTGTGGGCTTTTAATGTGCAGACTGCTCAGACTTCATCAGCTGATACCAGCTGGAGGGAAAAAAAAAGAACCCAACCCAAAACCACAACTAAATCCCAGCAAGATGTTATTCTGAGCACTAACTCGAGTGGAGCACTAACTCCTAACTTTTGTCCTTTGCTCCGAGGTTCACTTGTGCCTGACCTGTCAGTCCCAGTCACCATCCCAGAGCTGTGTGCTATTAATTACTCTGCGACAGGCCAGTGGGTTGTTTGAGAGCGTGGACTGAGACCACGAACTGGGTCTAATAAACCAGAGGCTGGGCTGGGGAATGTTACAGCTTATCATCCCCTGTAAATGCTGCTGGGGAGGCGTGCATGCTTGCTTCTCTTTGGACTGGCCTTGGCCACTTGCCTGCCTGTCTTAGATTAATGTGTCCCAACTGGGAGGTGACAGGAACAGTCATGAGTGAAGGGCTGAACTTAGCGTTGGGTGAGTAAGCACTTCACCGTGTGGCTGCAGAGCTCCTGAATCAACATCAGCTTCGGCTTCTCGCAGGATGCCGATCTCACCGCCACGCTGGGCCATCTCCGTTGCCATTTATCTCGCCGCTTTAAGAACGCTGGGTGGCTGCTGGTGTACTTCACGAGCAGAGGATGAACAGCTTTGCCTTTGTTAAATATGACAAAAGAAAGTATCTGTCTATCAGTTACCATATTATTAGTCATACTGCTCTCGTTAGATTTCACTTGTTATGCAGCCCCTTCACTTGATGGAATCTGAACAGTGCAGGCTGGCTCTGGTGACGTGTCTCCTTTGCTCCTACCCAGGTCATGATGGCAGAACTCCTGCCTGTCCTGGAGTCCAGACTCTACCCGGAGGCCTCTGCAGCTCAGCTGTATCGGGCAATCTACACGCAGCTCTGTGAAGGAGGCAAGCGATTCCCTGTGCTGGTGAGAGACGAGCTGGCGGACTGATCCGGTGGGAACCTCCTACTAGCCATTCACGTACCCAGAGACAGCTTTAAACAATAAATCTTTTCTATTAACTTTTTAAACTGTGCCTCTTTGTCCAACTAGATTTCAGAGGTCTGGAGGTTTTGGTTTGTGTTTTGGGTTGTGGGGTTTTTTCCTTTTATATCACTTTTATGACCTGCTAACTTTGAGGTTTTGTGAAGTTCCTTCAGGGCTTCGTAGACACTGGTTTTGACTTTACTTCCAATGTCTGCGTCTCTGGCTAGCTCTGGATTCTTGACTGCTTCAGTCAGCACACCGGACTCCTATATGCAGACAGTGCAGCAGGCAATAAAACATGATTTATACTGATCAGATAGCCGCGGTATGGTGGGGCACAGCCCTTCAGCATCTGAAAATCTAGAGAACCTGAGTTACTGCTTCCCTCTTACTCTGGTCACCAACTGGCATATAACCAGCATTAGTGAATACTAGGCAGCGACCACTATAACAGTGTTTTTGATGTCCATCCGTGTGCGGTAGTGCCTTTTGCAGAACTACTCTGGTTCGAGGGTACCTGAGCTGGACTGGTCCTGGGCTGCAGTGCAGCTGGAGCAGTCCCTTTTCATCAGCCTGTCGGTCACATCGCTGCTCAGGGCCCCTTCATGACTTGCCAGGCTCTTTTGTAAGGACTTACACCTAGCCTACAACTGAAATATTTTTGCTACGTCATCTAAGCTGGTGATTTGTGCCTGAGGCAGCAGGCTGAGAAGGGTTGGGCTATCTTAGGAGAGAAGTTGGGGACACCCAGCTGCAGCAGGAGGGAACAGATAGAGCAGCCCGGTAGATGGCACTCGGCCCCTTGCGTTACTGCTGAACCTGCGCCTGCAGCTGCTGGAGGAGCAGCCTTCCAGAGGCACTAACGCAGTGTCCTGCCTGGCTAGGGAAAACACAGATTCTGTGGCAATTCTGACCTTGCCAACATGGGGAAATTCCAGCTATGGTTTCTTCTGCATCTGAGGTTTTTGCTAATCCCCAAATCCCTGGTATTTCTATGTGGCAATTGAAGCAAAACTTGAGTCATGTGGAGTACCTCTGCTTGTGAGCACTTTAAGTCTGTTTAGAGAAGGGCCACTGTGTACCACTGCTCGTTACCGTTTGATTTGCACCACATCTCTTAGCTGGACTAGGACTGTTTACCTGGGGGGATTTAGCTCTTAGCAGTGCTGACAGCGGTCATTTTGTTTTCCTTCTGTGTTTATTTTTTTTCAAGGCCAGAGTCAGTTGTCTGTCTCTTCTGAATGCTGGGCCCTTTCTGACGCTCAGAATTCACTGAAAATCATCTAAATATAGATGAAAATCAGTATCATTGCATTCATTTTTTTATAGATGGTATTTGATTTCCCATGGAGTCTGTAATCAGGGCAGGAGCTTGTTACCTTCTTCCCCGCCGCAGCACGTGGTTTATATCTGCAGGGACTACTGGGGAAACCGTGCTGTGGTCAACAGCACTGGAGGATTGCAAGGTAATGCTTAAAGGAGCAAACGTTGCCTCCTAAATTAATGTGGTCATATGCCATGGGCGTAAACATCTGCATGTTTGAAATTTAGAGATGACATTTGGTATTGTTAATTATCGTGCTGGTATCCATAACTTGTGTCTGGAAGCACTGCATGAGTCATGGAGCATCTGCCGCTTTGCGCAGAGCAGTCCAGTGTAAATTGGCAGCGACTTCACTGCCACAGCAAGGACTGCATAGGTGTGAAAGGACTGGGGAAAAGAGACTGAGCCCACAAAAAATGTGTTTGTGGGGCTTGTTACAAGCTCAAAAGAAGATGACACCGTAGGAGGGGTGCAGAAGGGGAGCACAGCTCTCAGCGTGATGACTGGCAGGTAGCTGAGTTGTTCTGTGCCTCTGGGTGCAGTGTGGTTTTATTACTCTTCCTACACCATCTGAGAGGCATTTTATAATTTTCATAAATGTGTAAGACTTTAAATCATTTGAATGACTCACTTTTTCAAATGAGTCTTGTGCTATAGCAGAGATAAAGATTCAATAGCAACTTAACGCAGTGGTTGGGGGGTCTTTTTCATTATAAAATGTGCCATTGTTATAGCAAGAAATTATGCTGGAACATCAAATTGAGATGAGGAGAAAGGAAAGACAAAAGGTAGAATTTGAGATGCTAGGGGATAGGATTACAAAAATACAGGAAATGAGCAGTATTTTTGGAAAGCGATAGATGATACCAGTGTTGTGTAGACATGAGGTGAGACAAAGCATGGTGAGGGTCAGGGAGGATTAGCAGCTCTTATTCCTTCTTTGTCCCCTACACTAGAGTCTTAGAAGGTTTTTGGGTTTTTTTTTTACTCCTGAAGGATGCGAAGCTAGATCCCTGGGAGGAGACAGGCTTTTTCTTTTCTTTCCAGAATCTGTGACTTCAGGCATTTCCAACTGTTTTGGAAATTGCCAACTCCAACTACGGTTTGTCTTTTCCACTGGCTTCCTTCCTTCCTTCTCCTCTGCAACTTTTCCACTTAGTTTTTTTTGGTTTTGCAAATACGATTGACCGCTGGGAAGACAGAGGCAGAGCTGCTGTTAGTGCACGCTGCAGTCAGTAGACCTTCTTGAAGAATTTCATGCGCACTAATTGTCTTTGGTTAGTTCTGGGTGTTCATCGCCCCTTCAAGGGGTTTATCCTGCAGATGTTCTCAGATATGCCACCAAGTACTTGCTGCAGCTCTTTCCTTGGGAGGTGCAACGTGTAGAGACCAAACCAGAAATAATTTGAGTCTTGGTGAGATTTGCCTCCTTTCTTACCAAGAGCGGTGTGGAGGAATGTCCTGCCTCTTCCAACCTTTTTGAGGGGGTCTAGCAACGTGTGAGCAACGATGGAGCCGGACTGCCTTGCTGCAATTGTTGCATATACGGCACGAACCGCAGGGTCCCCAGCCCTGGGGCAAGGGCAGAAAGGACTCCCCAGCCACCTGGGCCAGGAGCACAGGTTATGGTTTGGAGAGGCAAAACCAGATGAACTGTAGTGAGGGATGAGGGAATTTCATCCACAAGCAGTCTAAGTTCCTAAGTCTTGAACTGGGGGCAAAACTCCCAGCTCTCTCTGTAGATGACAAATTTGTTGCCAGCGTTATTCTCCAAATGAGCTTTCTGTGAGCTCCAGAGAGCAGGTTACTTAATTAAAACACTATATGTAGTCGAGCCTGAATCAGCAACTTGTCAGGCAGCGTGCACTGTTGAGCCAGTTGAGGGTTTCCAGAAAGAGCAACAGTGCTGTAAAATGCTGAGACAGAAAGCGTGTATTTGTAGTAGAAGTACTGGGGGAACTATATGTCCTCCACATACATCCTTTATTTTTTTTTTTATTATTCTACTCAAATCAATCTGTCCCTGAGTTACAGAATTCAACGTGAGCTTGGGATTTCCAGCTGAAGTTTTGCTGAAAAATTTTGTCTGCTTCTGATAAATCTGGAAGCGATGTTGTTGGGATAGGCGTGAGCGCAAACCACGCCAAGGATGCCGAACATGGGTAACGTGGGATGTGTGGCGCTCCTCCAGGGTGTCCCGGGGTGTTTAATTCTCAGTGTCCTGTAAGCAGTGAGTTGGAAATGCTTCAATAGCCTTGTGAAAGCCAGGAGAGGGGCCCAACATGGATTTTTGTTTTCTTTTTTTTTTATTATTATTATTTTTTTAGGCAGCCAGTTCACAGCGGCACGTTTCCAGTCCTGAGTGCTGTCACCAGGTGGGGTCACTGAGGGGCTGTAGCAGGTAATGGGTCTGACATCAGGGGCTCTTCTCTTTTTATCTACAAAATGGAGACTGATGTTATTTCATTTGCTCAGTAGCTTGATATGGCACGTCTACGCTCTCTGGAGCGAGGCCTCTGTTTGGGGGTTGTTTGGGTTGATTTTTTTTTTTTTTAACATAGACTGGGACTGGCACAGCTGACATCTGGTTTTACTGGAAGCTTCCTAGTCCTCCTTCGCTGCCACTAAAACCCACCTCACAAACCAAAAACCCTAATCATGACTCAGTCCGACATGAAAACAGTTCATTAAATAGGTATTAAAACTTCTATTGTCCACCATTACTATTTTTGTAACACCAAAACCACCATCCAGAAGAAAAGGTCTCTCATCCTCTTTTTAATTTGTGAAGAAAGAAGGGCTTTAGCACTGTAATCAAGGAAAATCTATTTCTTGTTAATTAATCTGAGGCCAGTTAGAAAGAAGAGGGCAGCAGCAGTGTGCCACGTGTGCCAGGGTATAGAGAGCTGGTAATGGGAGAGAAAAAAATGTAAAAGCAAGTTTTGTACTGTAATTTCAGAAGGCGAGAAATTACAGCAGTGGGCTATTTAGGCACACAAACGGAGATGTTTGACTTATTTTTAGACAGAACAAGAAAGATAATCAGTGGATCTGGAGTTCGGATAGGAAAAAGCAAATAGAAGCTCTGAGTCACTGGAGGAGCCTGACCCCGGAGAAAAACCTGTCTGAAATCTTCCCTCCTGGTTTCTGAGAACACAAACTCCCAGCTGTGCTAACGCTTGCTGGTTCAGCTTTTTTCAGCCCTTGCATTTTATAGTGGAAACAGTTTATTAGTCTCATTTTATCTCCGGTTTAAGAAGAAGAAAACAAAGGGACGCTTAGCGCGCACGTTCAGGTCGGTAGGACTTTGAAGTGGGGTTGCCGCAGGCACCACAAATGAAGTTGTGTTGTGAATTATTGCACTGCACCTCTGTAGTGCCTCAGCATCCTTTGTCCTCTATTAAAACTACCGCACCACATCTGTCCATGCAGCTGGCCCAGCCTTGTAGCTTCGGAATTATCTGAGGATCTCACTCTTTGGGGTTTTTTTTCCCCTGCTTTGGGTTCTGAATTTCCAAATATGCAACGCTTCTCTCTTCTGATACTAAGTCTCTTACAGGATGTGTTAGCAGTAAATCTTGCCTTTGAGATTGTTACGCGGCTCAGTGCCGGCGTGCGAGGCTGTGGGCATCTGCAGCCCTCCCTGCCTTCAGGAGGAATTGAGTATTTGGTACCAACCGGGCACGTGAACACGCAGGAGAGAGCACAAGAATGACAATTTTTAAAAAAACAAAAACAAACAACCCCACCCCCCAAACACAAAGACTACCTTTAAAAAAATTAATGAAACCATAAGTAGTCTGCAGTGCTCTAATTATGATTGTGTGCTGGCTGCCTAACGGGACAGAATTCAAATTGCTGGATGCAGGGATGAATCAGGTATCGTATTTTTATTTTAACGAGTTTGGGCTCCATATCGATATAAACATAACCGTGTGTTTCTGTGAGCCTGGAAGGCTCATTGTGAGTGTCGTCAGGAAATTTGGGGGGTTTGGCAAAGTCCTTGCAACTATTCTCAATCTTACTTACCTGGTTTTGTCTTGTATTAAATGGTGCTTGTCAGGACCCATCGCTACACTGTTCTGGCGTCTTCTCCTTGAGAGTGACAAAGCTCTCGGCAGTGACAGTGCTGTCCTTGCAAAAGCAAACGCACCGGATTTAATGGGGTTGTTTGAATGAACAAACCATCAACGATTTGAATCCTATATGACAACGTCACAGCAGCGTGCGGGCGCCACGGTCTCCATTTCCAGAGATTAATTCAAAGTTTTGCTTATGACAATACAAATGGCATTATGTTGTGCTTTGTTGTTTGTTTTTTTTTTTAAACAAACAAACAAACCACTAATTACAGAAAAATACTAGGTGTATTTCTTATCTGCTAGCCTTAAAACTCGTGTGCATGCCCTGTGAGTCAGACCAAGCCCTGCTGGCCCCTCGCCCAGCTCCCTGGGCAGCGCTGCCCAAAGCTGGCCATGCATGAATGTCCAGAGCATCTTCTTCAGAGGACATCAACACAGTTGCTGTGGATCAGCTTTTCTCCTAATTAGCAGGTTTTTTTTTCCCATTTCTGCATCGTACCTTGTTATCAGGATTTGTGTTGAGTATCTGCTGTGGTCTGATGGGAGGTACTGGGGTGACGGGAGGGGAGCAGCCGAAGGCACGCAGGGATGTCTGCACGTGCTCAGCCTGCACCGATACTGCACAGCACTGGGAAGGAACGTAGCTACCGCCGGGCGGATGATATAATTCTTTTCCATCTGCTCCTATCTATATTTGAATCCACAGGAAAGCATCCTTCTTGTAAGACGCGTGAATCTCTAATTTCAAAAGCCGTCCCTGTTTCGGAAGTTCCTTTGGCAGGCTGGCGCTGGCTTCCCCGCCTGTGCTGAGCAGCGGGCGCTGAGAGATGCTCCGGTGGGGCTCACCACGCAGCGTAATGACACGGACCCAAAATAGCAGGGCGATGTCACCTAGCAACTTGTCGCTGTTGCAGAAGTCTTTGTTGGAGCGGATCAAGGTGACACTTTGCTGCTATTTTCAGATCCACGCTTCCTGATCGCTGTTGCTGCCTTATTCCCTCGTTTTATTTATTTATTCTTTTTCCTTTTGCTGAATCATAGACCTGGAAAATATTTCTTAGGTCAGCAGAATCCAAGATTTGCGCCTTCTGATTTATTTTGCTGCCTATTTTCCAGTTTTACATGGCACGCAGCAACTTAGTGAGAAGTTTCTTCCCTGCTCTTTGTCTTAAAATTAACGGAGCCGCTCAAAACTTAACGCTGTCTTTGCCGGGGTTGTGACTCTGCGGGTGCCGCCTCGGCTCGGAGCACGGGCTCTGCACCGCCACTGCTGCCGGTAATTCCAGCTGCCACCGTTTCCTCTCCCACGTAATTGCTCCCTCCCTCCAATTTTGCCACCTTTTAGCACTTCAGAGCCTCCCTTCTATATTTAGGTCGCTTTGTCACTGCGTGGAAGGGGTACGGTCAGTGTCTGTATTTAATGGCAGTATTAAAACTGTTGAAGTTGCAGTCGAGAGCTCAGAAAAAGCCGCGGTGCCGGGCTGCGGCTGCGATTCGGAGCATCTGGGGCAGCGGGTTACCTGGTTTGTTGCTGCCGTGTTCACCGGCTCTCCTTTCGCTGCAACTCTTTATTGCAATCCAAGTTTGCTTACGATGGGGGAATGGTCGTGCAATAAATAGTTCCTCGGTATTTCTTACCCTGCTCTTAATCTCGTGTGCTGCTCTTGTATGATCGGTACCGTACCGGCCAAATAAAGGCAGAATTATTAATTTCCTCACAAAGCCACGGATGTCTTAGTTCTTACAAACTACTGCGGGGTTTATTTTTTTGACAGTTCCTCTGTGTGCGTGTCGGTGACGAGTGTTTAAAGGGGTGTGGGTGACTTTGGTGAGCGCACACCTCTCGCGGGCTTCGGGGCTGCTGTTTGCTGGATTTCTACAACTCAGAGCCCAGGCTGTTGAGCAGTGTGTCCCGAAAATGAGCAGCGAGGTGGGCACGTGTCAGCATTACTGCTCTGACTATGTGAATTGTATAACAGAGACTGTCTTTGATTATCTTTGCCCGAAGGTGTTGTTTGCCCTAAGATACGTTGGGTTTTTGTTCTTGTTTCCAGGCCCGTTGCCTTCTAGTGCCTGAAAAAAATAAGTGATAATTCCTTCATCTGCAAACCCTTTCTGGTACGCAGTCACGCCGGCTCTGGGACGCAGGCGCGGGCCGTGCTGAGCAGCCAGCGCGCGGTGGGCAACGCGTGGCGAGGCCGTGAGCAGAGCAAGCGGCGCGTGGGTGTCTCTGCATCCCGGCCCTGCCTTCTCTATTTTAGCCCTTCCCTGTGGTCTCCAAATTATTTTGGGTCTCTGGTTGCCCGTGTAATTATGGACCCCCACCGTAAAACGCCTTCCGCCCGCCCGTGCGCTGGGCACTGAGTGCCAGGGGACGTGGATCGCCTCCCGCACCGTGCTGCTCCTGGGCTTCCCTGCTCGTGGTCAGCGTCATGTTTGATTCTGGGCTTTCTTCCTTCAAAAATGGAGGAGTGAACTTGTTTTAGAGGGATCTTGGGTTCCTTATCCTTTCTCACTTCAACTGTTTGCCTCCTAAGAATCTGGATTTCGCGCCCAAACCAAAAGTTTTCCTTTGCCCACCAAAGGCATTGACCCACTCCGCTCTTTTCCTGTTACCTCTTCAGCAGAAGTTGCTGTTCCCAAGTTCTTCCTTCCTTCCCGCGGCTCTTCGCTGCGGTCCTGAGAACCGGGCTCCACATCTCTCGCCCACCGAGGGCACCACAGCCCAGCTCCGGGCAGCATCCCGGCGGCACGGAGAGCTCCCGCTGCCCCATCCGTCACCCGGAGGGGTCCGCGCCGTGGGTGCGTGTGTGTAGGGGGGTGTCATCCATCTCGGCTCCTGCAACGTGACTCATCCAGTCCCAGCTGCGCTTTTCTCTCCTCCTGTGGGAAGAGGGAGGAGGACGCACGCGAGTCTCTATTTCTGCTATGAAAATTACCCCCTTACGTTAGTCGCAGAGGAAGGAGCGTGGAGGGAAGGAGCTGAGAGCCCGGGCGGAGGAGCCCCTCAGCCCCAGCGCGGGGGGAAATTCAGTGCCCTAAAACCATGGGCTCACAGCGTGCAGCCCCACCTGAAGCCTCTTCCTCTCTCCCTTAGTACATTGGGGAGTTTTATAGAAACCCACTGCAAAAAAAGAGAAGGATTTGCCTGAATTTGGTCTCTTTGAACAGAGAAGGGTAAGTTCAGCCAACCGCTTCCGACACACGAGTGAGAGACGTTTCCTGGAGGTGACCCTGTCCCAGCGGAGCCCTGTGCAGGGCTGTCCCGGTCCCGCTGGGGCTTTTTGCTTTTCCATTCCAACCAGGGGCAGAGCCAACGTGGCTCCGTGATGTGCGGCCTTTGTACCTCTGCTCTCCGCCGTCGCGGTAGTTAAAGAACAAATGTCCTTTTAACCATCTCTGGAGTTTTAGAGCATCCTCAGTCGGAGCAGCAGCTGCCTGATGCCGCGTTGGAAACGCTATCTGGTGAGCTACGTCTTGGTGTACAGATGGAGGAGTTTGATATATGCGTGTATACATGCATATGTGTCTGTACATATGTATTTTCCTCCTATATACTGTTCAGACGGTAGCGGGTGCAGTGGTTTGTACCAATGCAGGAGATGCACAGGGTTGCTACAGCGGGATCACGTCAGCGCTGCTGAGTCAAATATTCAAATTCATCACGGATCAGAACTTGAGATGTATTAAAACGTCGTGTTTTTCTAACCAGTCGGAGCTTGTTTTTGTCACCTGCTTTTTCAAGGCCAGTCACTGCTCTTCAGTACAGCTTAAAAAGCCGCGTACAGCTGTCAGCCCACCAAAGCTGAAGCCAAGAGCCCTTCCCAACCCGACGAGCGCAGGCCGGAGGCGTGGGGATGCTGTCGCGGGGAGGACCAGCTGGGTTGGCAGCAGCATCTTCTCGAGGGGCTGGAGCTGTATTTAGGGATGCCATCCCATCACCAGTTTCTTGAGAAGCAGTTTGGAATAATCAGGCTCGTCACCAGAGTATTTTCTTCCAGACCCCGCTCTCAGCAGCAGCTGAGCTATTTCAGCTGAAATTTTCTTCAAGGGTTTGGCTTAGGGTAAATCCTCAGCACAGGAGATTTTAAGCCTGAGCAGTTTCAAGTTTGACGAAGCTTCGCGAAACCGAGGATGGAGCTTGTGACGGGAAGTACCAGCCTTACGGAGGCAGGGTGCAGACCTCACCGCTCGATGGGGTGCTGGGGCTGTGCTGTTGCTCTTCCCCTCTAACAAACAATCAGAAGAATAAATAGCAAAACCGCTCGGTTTGCAGAGCGCCGCGTGCTGCACGCCTGCCTTCCCCGCGGTCGTTTCCCCAGCGCTGTTCCTGCGCAGAGCCGGAGCCCCTCCGTGCTCGGGTCCCCTGCGGCCGGCTGCCTCGGGCAATGCTGCAGGAGCACGAAGCCTCCCCGAAATCTGGGAATTCATCTGCTACCTGAGGAACCTCCGCTTTTGTTATTTACGGCTGATATTTCAGAAACTAGAGGGAAGGAGAGACCCCAGGGCTCTTGCAGACCTTTTCAAGCTGACAGGTCTCACGCAGCTTTCCAGCCCAAGCCTGGCACGGGGCAAAGGCCGATTCAAACCAGCTTTATTCTTCTCCTTCACCGGGGCGGGATGGTTTCCCCAGGCATGGGGGAGGCAAGAGTGGTGCCCACACAAAAAAAAAAAAAAAAAAAAAAAAAAATC
>VXBL01003625.1:186956-213996 GCA_013400195.1 Aramus guarauna
GTCATCCCCCCCCAGCGCCCCCCCACGGCATCCCACCCCAGCATCCCACCTGGTCATCCCACCTGGTCATCCCACCTGGTCATCCCACCCGAGCATCCCACCCATACATCCCACCCCAGGCATCCCACTGCACCATGACGCTGTTTCATGGGGTGCAGTGCCCGACAGTTCCCCTCCGCTCCGGGTGCCTCAGCCCCGGGTGCTCACGGCAGAGCGGAAGGCTGGGCCTCCCACCCGAGCACCGTCCGTGGGGCAAGGTGGCTCACTCGGGTGCCTGGCTGCCCAGACCCCGCGGCTGAGGTGTCGGCGCAGGAGTCTCGGTGCGCAGCTGCAGCACGGCCAGCCGGATCCCTTTGTCCTGAGGAGCGGGGAAGCGCCCTGGGCAGGCAGCGCTGGGGCAGTCCTATTGCAATCTGGGGCTAAGAGACGCTCTTTACCTCTTCTAGGTGAACAGAACCAAAAATTAATAAACCTGTAAAGCTCACTCGAACACTAGTCTTGGTCTGCTTTGCTTCCCACCCTTGCAGGCACCGTGCATGCGGGGAGCCGCAGCCTGGCCCAGCCGTGCCGTCCCCCCGCTCCCCTGGCAGGCGTTATTCGGGGAGGATGGATGGTTCAAAGGCCGTGGCAAGACGCCTGCTTCCCAAAGTCACGCCTCAATATAACTGCCCTTGTGTCTCACAACACCCCCCCGTCAGAGGCTGCTCTTCCAGTGTGATGGGAGTATGCCCTTGTTCTAAGGACCCTGAACTTGCCTCCAGTGACAGCCTCCGGAAGGCTTTCTCCATAACAACACTTCATCCCCATTAGTGCAGTCAGCTTTTGTGACAGCGATGTGCCCTGTTCCTGCCAGAGCCACCCAAACCCCCTCCCAACGCTAAACAGGCTTAAAAGGAAAAGGGCGGGTGTTGTTGCATCAAAGCAAAGGGTTAAAAGCTGCTGCTACCAGATTGGGAACAGTTACAAAGGGGAAACTTAAAAATAAAAATATGCATCCTTAAAATAAACCTGACATTAGTTTCTTATCTTAGCTGACATGTCGGTCCTCTCCTGCTGCCTGGGTTTAGCTGCACAAGCTGGAGGTGGAGCTGCCTGCGCTAGACCAGGCTCCGAGCTCGAGTGTCCCCAGGGTACCAGTCTCCAGTCCTCTCTGGGATAGTGGGAACTCCTATTTCCCGCTCCATGTTATGGAGGCTGAAGGCTTGAGCCATTCAGAGGTGCGGTGATGGAGGGACAGTCGGAGAGGGACCGTTTTTCCCGGCTGCTGCAGGACCCCAGCACGTCTGACGGAGGAAGGAAGCCGTCAGAACATCACCTGGCCGGTGAGGTGGCTGGTGGCAGAGCTGAGTCCAACAGGGAGGCTGGTCCCTGCTGTGGACATCCCCTGCCTTCACACTCCGTTTGGGTACTGGGGTGGGTGCAGACAACACCCGCGCACCTTCCCCGCGGGGAGTGGGACCTGCAGCTCTGCCCACTCCGCTTTCCCCCCGGCATGGTCCGTGCAGCGGGGAAGGACCTGGCCAGCCAGCTCCCAAAGAAGGGGACAAGATTTTGGGCTGGGGCGTGCACCAGAAGTCCGCACACGTGTCACTGGCTGGGATGAGCCGTGTCCCCCGCTGCCGGCAGTGCTGCCGGTTCTCCCGGTGAGCGCGGGTGCCGGGGACCAGCTGCAGCCGCAGCAAGAGGCGATCCCGGCCCGTGCATGACCGCGTGTCTGTGCTGCACCTGGGCGCCCTAAAAAAAGACACGTTCCAGCTTCCTAAACAAGCCCGTATAGATTTAAAAATACATTTATTTTTGCTGCTTCTCCAGGTGCCAGCTGGGCCTGGAAATTCCCAGGTTTCCAGAAGCAAAGCTGTTGTCCCAGCCGGAAGCGGAGGTCCAGGCGAGCCGTGGTCATGCACCGCTCGCAGCCCAGCCGAGGGTCTCGTTGTCCCAGCAAGGAGCAGAGGAACCTGCACGGCCCCGGACATTCATCCCTACCAAACACCGCCGCAGGGACACGGCGCCCGGCACCGTTCCCTGCGCTTTCCAAACAAGTCCACGTGCACGGGGGGGGATGCGGGAACGGCCAAGCGCGGCTACTTGGCTCTGGTCCAAAGCTGCCAGCAAAATAATGAGTAACTCCTAGACAGCTGGGCTGAATTCATGGCTAATAAACTAATTTATTTACTCCCCTTACAGGTTTGGGGGGGGTTTGGGTTTGGGGTTTTTTTTGCAGAGACATGAATGGAAATTTTAACAGCTCTTTTTCCCTAGCTGTGCATGGAAAGCTCTGTCTTCCCAGGGCAAGGACAAGGGGCTGCGTGCCAAGCACCGAGTCGACCTTTGGAGCAAACTTTTGGAAATACAAAAATTACCAACGGGCCGTCTAACCCAGCATCCCCTTTCCCAGGGGGAATGCTCTAACGTTGGTTTAGGAAGCCCCAAATGGACACTTGCAGAATATTTTGCTCTTACAGGAAAGTTTTTTCCAAATAAAGGCAGTTTCTGCTGAAGTCCGTCTGCTTGGAGGACTCGCTGTCACAGAAATGTCCTTGCACGCCAGCTCTGTTTCCACGCTGCGGGGACGTCTTCCCCCGGGGTTTTTACACAGATTAAGGACAATAAAGTTCGGAAGGATGTCGGAGATCTCGTGGCATAAAATGTATTGCAGAGAAATGGAGGGGCTCATCGCAACAAAGAAGCTGGTGATGTTCAAAGACCAAAGCTGTTGCAAAGTTTGGTTGGACACCTGAGCCCTTCCTGTCCTTTTGCTGTCCTGAGATTGTCCAAAACAAACGTCTCAGCCCGTGTCCTCCTCCGACGCGGCTGGGCCGCGTCGGAGGATGACATGGGCTGAGACGTTTGTTTTGGCTCCTGGCTGGAGGTGGGTAGGGAGGTAGGTCTCCCACCAAAAGCCAAGACTGACCCAAGGGGACATGACCTTCAGATGAAGCCTGTCCCTTAGTGCCGCTCCTGCGTGCCGCCTTCTTCTCATCACAACCTGCTTTCAGGGCCAGGAATGGGGAGAGGCTGCTGTTTGCTCCGGCATGCCCTGGTTGGGGAAGGACACCTGAGAAGGCACGTGGGGTCTGGTCACACCGGCATCCTTCACCTGGCTGCTTCTGTGTCCCTTTGCTGGCCGGCACCTTCTCAGGGCACCAGGCAGTGGTCTGCACATCACTGCCAAGGGTCTGAGATACCCAGGTGGGACCCCAGGGGAGGTGATGGGGCTTGGAGCACTGGAGATCTCTGCAGGGCCAGGTGATCTCCTGAGATCCCATCCAGATCTCATCTTCATCGCAGGATGCTTTTCTGTGCATTAGTCGGGCCTGGAGTGGTGGCAGCCCTGTGATCGTCGGTCTGGCTGCGGTCTCCAGCACGATGTTGGGATTTGCTGTGCCTCTGCCTTGTAGCAGTGTGACCACCGTGCTTTGATGTTAAAATGTTTTCCATTTATTTTTGGATTATTTGATGGGACTCCTTCGCCCTTTCCATCCATCGGGTGAAGCTGCTGCTATGGGAGGGCAGGAGCCAGCTGAGGTCCCAGCGAGAGCCACCGCCGCACGATTTCCTCCACGCTTTGGGTCTCACCCTGCCCTAGCAGATGTGCCGGCATCACCCCGCTCCCCTGGCTCAGGTTTGAAATACCATGAGTCAAAACTGTCCCCAGGCTCCCATATGTTACCACCAAAGTTTCTCAACCAGCGCTAATCCCTCCCGGAGCGATGCTGGGAGAAGCAGCTCTCTCCCTGTGTCACCATGTGCAAGCTGAGTTCAGGGAACGCTCCGGAGACCTGGGAAAGGCCAGCTGTGCAGTGAAGGCATCTCCTGTATCAGCCCAGAGTTTATTAACCTTGTTTGTCACCATGGCATCAGAGCACGTCTTAAACGAACAGCTTATCCTTCTCGCAGAGCATCATGACGACGTGTGGCACGTTCTGGCAGCTCCCAGCAGCAAATCTCCGGTGACACAGGGTGGCAGATGCCCCACACTGGGGTTAAAAGCAATGCAGGTTTTACCACAAGGCTGAAAAAAATCCATTTTAAGTGTCTTTGGCAACAAGGCTATTGGAGCGGTGCCCAGAGACTCACCCATGGTCAGGCACTCTCCTTGCAAGCCCTGCCCGAAGATGCTCATGCTGCCAAGGAAACAGGGGGGCATTTCTTCCCCCGGCAGAAGGGACCTGAGGCACATAAACGCGGTGGTTTGATCACATTTTCCACGCAGTATTCGCAGAGCTGAGGCTTGAGCTCAGCTCCTCTGCGAGTGGAGCAGCCGGTGCCTGTAAAGGATCAGAGAGGCCAAATTCAGCCCGGACGCAAGGTGGGACCTCTGCATTTGGCCCTGTGCTGAGCCGCCCGAGCCAGGGACGGCACCGGGCAGCAGGGATGTGGGTTTGCCGTGCTGGGCAGGACACGCCTGGCAGCGTCCCACAGCGGCAGCCAGAGCCTGCCGGGTCACACGTGGCGGGGACAAACCTCTCCTTCCTTCAGCGCAGGCGGAGGGGACGCCAGCCCCCGCCGGCCACCCCACCCTCCGTCCCGCGGCGGCAGGAGCAGATGGGCAGGAGCGGTTGGCGTCACACGCCGCGGCGGGGCCTCGCCGGGGACAGGTGGCTGCTTCTGCTGCGCCGGGTCCTGCTGCGGGAGGAGGATGGGGGGATCGCTGCCAAGCCCTCCCCGCTGAGCGAGGGCTGCGAAGGGAGCCGGTGGGATGCTCGCCCACAGGCGAGACCGGGGCTCCCCCCCAGAGCACTCTACCCGTTATAAACCCCCTATTTTCACTCCAGGAATGAGACCTATGGGCTCCATCACCTTTTACAAACTCTCCCATCACTTTCCTGTCCATGTTTCCTTTTTTTTTTTTTTTCCATTTGGCATCGGTCACCTGCCCTGCCATGGTGGCCCCTTGAGACCAGGGAGCAGCTACCCATGGCTGCTAATCCCGACAATTAACGATTACAATAAAGCCCATCTAACAGATACATACAGACGGTGCTGTGCACAGGGGGACTGAAAGGCACGGCGCTTCGGATATCCAGGATGCAGCTAAACCATCTGTGGGATGCCGACTTCTAATTTGAAGATGCAATTCTGCTGTCTTCTCACTCAAAATGAAAAGAGGCTGGTGCCCAGCGGGCAGTGCTGAGGAAAAGGCCTTCGCAAGCACACTCGGATGCAGTGGGAGGAAGGAAGATGCTCCAATACGGGATGGCTGAGATGCAGCAGGACAAGAAACCCACGTGTTCCCCACCGCCCTCTCCTCCTTGCACCATGCTCGGGCCGGGCTTCCCACCCAGTGAGCTGCAAAATGCATTTTTCCTGAATCCGTGCAAATACAGCTTGTGGAGTGGAAGAAAATTAAAAGGTTATCATTCTCTCTCATTGATCTTGTGAAAACCAGGTACAAAACAGCATTATGTCATGAAATGTATTAAAAAGACTATAAATACCATGACATTATCAAGGTAAAATGCCAGAGATCGTTACATCGTTATGGCTTTCTGCTGGACCAAAATCGGTTTCCATTAGAGATGCGGGCGGCCGCGGTGCCTCTCCGTCCCATCGCACTTACGGAGAGCTCTTCCTGCACGCCGAGCTACAAGTACGGAGTAAAATCTCACTTTCATATTTCAGAGAACTAGTACATTAGGTCAAAAATTTGACCTATCTATCTCCGCTAAGCCATAGCACCGTATCAAGCATGCTCTGAAGTATGTTAAAAATCCAAGCAAACCCACAGCTACTAATGGCAGCCAGTGTGGAGACAGTTAAAATGGTGGGATTTGCAGGCACCGAGGGTGTTTCAGGAAACTTTGTAGCACGTGTTAGCAAGTAATGGGTTTTTCTAGGGCTTGCTGCTGCGGGCATCCCTCCGGAAAAGATGTCGCTCGGTCGGACTGCGAAGGAACAAGTGCGGTCCTCCAGGAGAGCGGCTGGAGGAAGGATGGCGAAAGCCGGTCTAGCAGGAGGCTGGTGGAAAAGAGAGGTTGTTCTCAGGCGAGGAGAGGAGATAATAACTGAGGAGTCAGGAAAGATAATGATCGCTGAAAAAAAAAGAGAGACGAGCGCTGAGGTTTTGTTTAAAGTGAAGTGCATTTGCTGACGCTGCCAGGGCTGTAGAGCTCTCACCCGCGTTTCTCACTGAGCGAATTTCCTCTCACTGAATCAGATCAAGGCAGCGACACTACAAATACTTCTTTATAAGTGCTTATTTAGAAGTACTTCTTACATTATAGTTAATCTTTTTTTTAAGTCTCCATTTTGCAGCATTCCGTTTCGAAACTCAAAAATAATATGACACCTGTAGGTGAGTTTGTCCTTTCCCGCTGAGATGTCACGGAGGCTTTCAGAGGCGTCTCTCGGCGGATGCTGCCCCGGCCGCACGCTGCGATGCTCCGTGGTCCCTGCGCCAGCCCTGCGGAGCCACGGCATCCTCAGCTCGCCGCTTCTTACACCCAGCACCCCTGCGAGCAAAACCGCTGCGGCTCTTTGCGCTGGGTCTCTCTGCAACGGCATTTTCAGGACAGAATCGTTGCTTTAGTCGGGCTCCTCCGTCCTGAGGATGTTTTCTTGAAGAGCTGCCCAGCAGAAGTCCTGCGGGGCCGGCTCAGTGATTAGGTTTTGCACCGGGCACTCACTGATGGAGATGTTTGCTCTGGTTTTTCATTCCTGTTAAGATTGCTCTTCGCAGGGCACCCGGCAGGCACTTTTGAGGAAGAAAAGCATAAGTGTAACTCATCGTAACTCATCTCAGTTAACGGTGCCGGGTCCCAGCTCGTGCCACGTGGGCCTTTTTTTGCTGCCTGGTTTTACTCTTGATTACCTTTTGTTTCCAATATCTACTTCTGCTGGACTTCAAACAGCGCCCAATAAAGGCTGAATTCGCCCGAATTTGCCTGAATTTGTGTAAGTTGCAGGTTGGCGGCAGCGGCTGGTGGTGGTGCTCCAGCTGGGTAAAGCACTTCCCTGGGCATTATGTTAAGCGTGTGCTCAAGACCATATGCTGAAATGTTTTGCCAGAGCTAAGAATGGCTCTGAAACTGTTGAGAGTTTTACACGTTCTGAAGCGATTCCCGGAATCAAGCCCAAACTGGGTTAGTTCACAGCCTGCTCCACCTAGGAGCAAGGCTCAGATCCTGCTGGGATAAAGGGGACAAGAAATCTTGCAAAGTCTATTCTTCTTCACTCGAAGTGTTCACTTTTCAGCATTAAAAATATGCTCAAAGTTACCAAATCTTTACATCGAGATTTTCGGTTTGACTAAAAATTTTGGGGGTATAGTGGGTGAATGAACAGAAACAATGGGACCTTCCACAGCCTCTGAGGACTTCTGCCAGAGATTTCCAATACTTCAAGACGCATTTGCATTGAAAGGTTTCGGCCGCTGAGTGAAGCTCAGATCTGGAGGCACGCGCGGGCGGTTTATCCCCGTGGCACTTGCTCTCCTGCGTCTCCCCGGCCAGCAGCATCCGCCTCTTCCTGCGACATCCCGAGGGCTTCTGAGCCATTTTCTGCTCAGGAAGAAATGAAAAAGTTTTAAAACTTGCTGTTGGCTGTGGAAGCCCTGCAGCACCACTGCACTACTTCCATGTAAAGGTCAGCCTTACCGGTTTTTTTGGGCTTCTGCTGAATATTACCTCCGGCAGTAAGGCATGGCAGGGAGTGGAGCGAGCGTAGCCGGTTGTCGTGAGGCTCTTTTCATCAGTTTTAGATTTCACGCCTTCTAGCTTCACTGATCTCCCTTCTGCTCGTTCGTTAGGAGGCAGAGCACAGCAAACTTCTTTGCAATGCTTCTGTCATCTATAGCTTTCCGTTGTTTCCATTTTTTGAGGACCTTTCCAGCAGCGGGATCGTGCCTTCAGTGGCAGAATATACAGAAGCTGAATGTCTTTTGCTAAAGGCTTTTTAGAGCCGACCCGTGAAAACCTCTTAGTGCTGGGTCATTGCACAGACTTAAATCCATTCAGTTTAGTCCAGACATCATAGTGCCACTATAGGGAAAGGGAATTTTCATATTTTCTACAAGAAGAATAGGAAAAATCTAGTAATCTCATGCACAGAAAGGATTTAAAGGGGTCTCTAAGTTGAAGACTGAACCCACGCCCTGGCAGCAACTTTTGCCACCCGAAGTGGTTGGCGTCCATGGCAGGAGACCCCTGAAACAAATCCAGAAAGACTGACTCGCTAGGGAAGTATAACAGGAGAACATACCCAAGTCTGTATGTTTTGTCCAGAGGCGGACCTCATATTTGTAGGCCAGCCTGGAATGACTTCTTTTCTTCCAAATTTGATGTAGAATAACAACAGATCCGTTTTGCTGTGAGATGTAGCCTACTACCACTGAAAAGCATACCTGCACCCCAAATTCGTCCCTGTACATGGGGTGGTCGTACAACCAGAGTTGCCCGGGCATCTGCTCTGTTCCCACTTGGGGATTTGTTGGAATCAGGTACGTCGGGGCACTTGTCTGGGGTTTTTGGACATCCAGAGCATGTTGGAAGAGTTGCTCCAGCGAGGCTGGTAGATGTCTGGAAAACTCAGGCACATCCGCAGCAGGACCAAAGGGAATTTTGCAATCGGAACTAAAGAGGGACCTTGTGAAGAGTCCGTGACTGCAAGCTGATGAGAAGAGGCCCTCCACCAAATTGAGCTCACTGAAGCCACAGAAAGGTGATTGCAATCAAGTTAACCTCCATTAAGAAGCCAGTACATCTCAAGGAATGTCCAGTCACCGATTGGACACACGCTGCCCTCCGCCGCAGAGCCGACCGAGAGGGATTAACGTCAGGCAGCTTGGCAGGGAACAAAACAGCAACAGGGTTGAAGGTAACCTACCGCTCTTTGCATTTGCAACGCCTTGCTCGGTGAGGGGTAGGACCTTAAGATGTGCTGACGTGGTTACACATGGTTGTCTGCTCATCCTCTAAGGATGCACTAACTTAATATTGAGGGACAGGGTCTTAACTGCAGAGGAAGCAGAATTGAAAAGGTTAAGAAGGGACTGGACTCTCTGACCACTCTTTGAGCAAAAAATATAGGCTAATTTAATTATAAATGGAGTAATAAAACATCAATAGTGGAATTATGTAGAAGAGGGACAGAGGAGGATGGAGCAATGAACATCCTTGGCCCTATAAATAGGAGATAAAAATAGGGCAAAGAGATGTCATCAATCTGAGGGCTATTTTCAAAACATCACGTCCAAAACAGCCTTGGGCTGACCTTTTGTGGGAGCGATGGGGAGTGTTAAGAGGGCCCCGCCGAGAGGCACTCCTGAGGGTGCGAGCACTGCCCGTGTCGCAGGGCTGGGTCGGGTGGAGGAGCTGGGGCTGCTGCACCGTGTCCCTTGGCTTGGGGACTTCAGAGTTTTTGTCACTGCACATGGTGACAGGAACTCTTATTTTTTTGCTAGAGGACTGCTTCTGGATACAGGGACACATTTGGGGCCTTCTAGTAAGGGACATGTACTCTAATGGAAACAGTTGTAGAGCTTTTTATTGCCCTTCCTGTGGAGAACATCCCTGTACAAACCCACAAACCCATCCCATCATTCTTCAGACCTTTTCGCAACACTTGCCTGTCCTGCATCGCCTACAGCACAAGCAGATGGAGAAGGCTGCTGTCGAGCTGTGTGTGCTGACCAGGACCCTGCCCTTGAGTCCCTCTGTCCATGGGCTGCACCCGGTGCTCCATTGTGATGGGAAACCCTAGGCATGGGACCATCACCCTGTTCCATGGCTGCATCGCGCGCTGTGCAGCGTGCTGCGGGGCCACTCCTGCAGCTCCTAGGAGATACATCAACAGCGTTTATTTTCTAAGTACAATGATCTACACCATCTCCTATGGGAATATTTGCAGGAAGAGGCTGCACAGCGCCAAAAATCCTGTTCTCGCTCAGTACTCCCTGGTGGGATTTTCTCAGAGTTGCTCTGTTGGGGTAGCAACTCTCCAGAGGAGTTTCTCTGGGATATTAATCCTTTGCATCCTCGAAGTATGACTCGCTTTCAGGCACTGCAGAAAGGCAGCACAACAGCAGTTTGTGGGCACAGAGTCAAAATCACCAGTTTGTTTTGCATCTGAAGTGGGGGTCTCCAAGACCACATCTTCTGCTCCAGCAAGGACCTTGGGCCTGTCTGAGATACCAGTGAGCATCCCAACTGGAGAACACAGCATCCATGGTCAGAGAAACTGAGGCGCCTGTAGGAAAGGTGGAAACTTACCGTGACGTGAGGAAGAGGAGAGCTGTGAAGGAGAAAGTGGTGGGGGAACACGGATTTCCTCCCTGAAGAGGTCAGAGCGCTGTCTGGGAGGGTGAGCAGGAAAGGCCAGCACGCCCACCAGCTCCAAGGAGCATGTCCTTCAAAGGCTGAAGAGTGACTCAGGGGATGACAGAAAGTTCTGGGGACAGGGAAGGAGCAAGCCAAAGCCCAAGGCAGAAACTTCAACTTTTAGAATCGGGAGCTCTGGGAAAACAGCTGGAAGAGACCTCATGAGCTCTTTTGGGAGGCTGGTGGTGCTCAGCGAAGGTGGCAGCCCACTCTCCACTGCAAAACCTCAGGGATGATCCAGCGGTTCGTGTCCGGCCAGGCGTGCCTTGCTTGTTCTTCAGCCGGACCCGGCTGCGGGTACGAGCTGCGGAGGGAGGAACGGGGCTTTCCCCCCCCGCTGCACGCGCAGAGGCATGACGCCACAGACGCCCTCGCAGCATTTAATGGCACCTTCACCACGCCTCACTCTAATCTTTGGCCTTTTAGCCTCCAGACCCTTGGCCAGCAAGCAGGAAGCTCCCCGTAAGCTTTTAATTGTATACGTAGCCTTGTTGTTGTGGCGGCTGCTGCCACACTGGTAAATGATGTCCTTAAACCTGCAGCGGGGGTGGGAAGCAGGGCAAAAAAACCCTCTCGACAAACAACCGGGATTTTATTACAGCTTGTGTCACATCAGAGAAGCGAGAGCTGAGTCACTGCCAGGTACAGACAGTGACTGTGAGTCACCGGCATAACCCGGCTCATCAATAAATCCGGCGCTCGGCTGCCCAGCGCCCAGACCAGCGCTCCCCTGCAGCGCCGATGCTCCTGCCACAGACGCCCTCGCAGCTCCAGCCCCCCCGGCTGCCGGGCTTCGGCACCCATCCTGGCAGCTCGGTTCCGCTCGCAGCCTCTTCCCGTGCCCCGAGGAGACGCTGGGCAAGGTCTTTGCTCTGGCGGAGGCGGCTGCCCGCACCACCCACAGGCATCAGGCGGGCAGGACCACAACCTTGCTCCAAGGGTGGCGGGCGATGGCGGTTCCTCCGGCTCCGGCTGTCTCTTGCAGAAGCTGTGGAGGTTTTGCTGTACCTGCAGCTGGGGTGCGGAGGGCAGGTAGCACTCGGCCGCGGGAGGAGAGTGCTGGAGACCTCGCTGCACGCTGCGGCAGCCAGGCACGGCGTTGGCAAGGGCAGCGCGGGCGGATCCTGCGCAGGTGCGGAGGGGTTCGTGGAGCCAGATGCCTTCAAGGCTTTGGGCAAGGGGAAAACGTGGCTGTATAGCCACAGCGTGACAAGGAGAGGAGTTAGGGAGTTGCAAAAGCGTCAGAGATTCAAGGCTGAACTAAATCCATGCAGAAATGTAAACGGGCATCTGTTCTCGTCTAAAACCCCAAAGGCCTGAGCTCTCACCTGCATGAGGGACACTTTATCTTCCTTGGTTCATCGCCCCAGCTGCAATTAGCATCTCCTCCTCGTCTGACCAGAAGAGGCTGTGAGGACGCGTGGCCCTCAGAGGCCCCTCAGCTTTGGAGCCAGCGCCTCACCACAGAATAAATGGAAATTTTTGGACTTGAGGACTAGTTAGAAGATCTATTTCCACTGGCCAGGCTGGTGTAGGCAGTGTGCATTGAGGCCGGCGTGTCTGTAAGGAGAGGGTCTAGCTGGGGTAGCACTTCATCTTTCTGGTTCTTGTTTTAATACGTTGATTTTTAATCAGTGAAATTCAACTCAGGAGAAAAATGTGCTTTCACCTGCAGCAGGTCCCCAACCAGCCGCGTGATGCTGCTGCAGCGTGAGCAGTGAGAGCAGTACAAGCAGTGCATGCAATGCGAGCAGTGGGAGCGGTGGGAGCGGTGTGAGCGGTGTGAGCGGTGTGAGCGGTGTGAGTGGTGTGAACGGTGTGAGCGGTGTGAGTAGTGTGAGCGGTGTGAGCGGTGTGAGCAGTGTGAGTAGTATGAGCGGTGTGAGCAGTGTGAGTGGTATGAGCGGTGTGAGCGGTGTGAGCAGTGTGAGCAGTGTGAGCGGTGTGAGCGGTGTGAGCAGTGTGAGCAGTGTGAGCGGTGTGAGTGGTGTGAGCGGTGTGAGCGGTGTGAGCAGTGTGAGCGGTGTGAGCGGTGTGAGCAGTGTGAGCAGTGTGAGTGGTGTGAGCGGTGTGAGCAGTGTGAGCAGAGTGCACTGGGCATCCTCCCCTGCGGCAGCAGGAGCCTCTGCTGGGGTCAGCCTGCCGTGGCCGTGAAGCTGCAACAGCACCGAATAAAACAGTGTGCGCTGAGCAAATCCACCCGCATCCCCGATCACAGCCCCCGCCGGGCGGCCGATGCTGCTTCAGGGTGGCCTCGCTGGGAGAGCACCCCCGAGCAGTGCCCTGCCCTGCCGAGCATCCCCGATAGCCCACCCGGCGCTTCCCAAATGTGCATCGAGACCTGATGGAAATGGCTAAAGCGACGGGCCGAGAAGGCCGGGTGGTCGGAGAGAGCCGGGGACGGGGCCATCACACGCCAGTCTCCCACAGGGACGATGAGGAAGAGCTTCGGGATCTCCTGGCAAGTGGCCGCTGGCCGGCTGGCCTGGAGCCGATTTGGTGATCGTGGGCCATTTCCTAATGCCGAGTGGTCCCCGCCGAGCCGGCAGTTGGTGCTGCCCGTGCCCTGCCGGGGAGCTCAGCGGCGAAGGCAGAGCTGTCTGCCCGCCGCAGAGTGTGGCCGCGCTGCCCAGCCTCTGCGTCCTGTGCAACGAGGACCTTTTCCTCTAGCACTGCCCAGAGCCTGTGCTGGGAATAAATGGATGCTCCCTTTCTGCGGGGTGACACGCTAACGTCTTCTGAAAGCTTTGCTTTTATGAGAAATCCTTTTAAAGATAAACCAGGCAAAATGAAACAATAAACCTTCTGAAAAATTAGAGAAAAAGAAGGGTAATTCAGCACAGAGTTAATGAAGGCAATGCATAAGCTGCCAAGTAGCTGGAGGACAGACATGGCATGAAGCTATCACTCAGTCTTTGCATCCTTCTTTCCTCTGAGCATCACTCCGTCTCCTGCCCTCATCCTTCAGTCACACGGCGCCTTTTATATCAAAAGTGCCCAAGCACTTCCCATTCTTCTGTACGCAAAAATCACCTCGCTCACTCCCAAAATACATCTGTGAACGTGGGAGGAGTATGGCAGCATGCAATAATTAACATTACACAACAGCTCAGGACCAGAAGCGAAGGATAAACTTGGTGCTGGATTGCAAATAAGCTGGGATGTGTAGGACGAACCAGCCAACCTGGAATTTAGCCACGAGCTCCTGAGCCTCGGGTGTGCAAGCGATCTGGCACTCTGGGGTTTGACTTCATTTTAGAAAGTCACAGACCCGGCCTGGCAGCACCAGCCAACGCTGGACTGAGCGATGGGCTCGATCTTGACTCAACGCCTCTGACAGCAGCACCTTCTTAACATCTTCATATTTCCAGGAAACCTTGGAAGGGGGCCCAGCCTGCCAGACGGCTTTTTAGAAATTGGGAAACCAATCATAGTTTGAGAAAATCACATTAGTGCCTCTCCACAGACACGGTCCGTGCACACGCGTGAGTCACTCCTAGCAACCCGGAAACCTGCTCACACGAGTGCAAACATTACGCTCATGCCGGGTGAGCTCCAGCTGATGGATTAGTGCCGCAGCACTGAAATGGCTTCGTGGCTGGTGCAATAAAGCAAAGATGTCAAACTTTGCAGCAAGCGCAGCACACGCCAAGCAGTCCTGGCTGGCATCCGAAGAGCGGTGTGCTCGCTGGAGCCCTGTGAGGTGGATGTTTTTGCTTCTGGGGCTAGCAAGTTAACTTATTCTTGCTCCGTGGGTGAGATGTTGTACTGAAAGGGGAGTGCAATAGCAGGTCGGACCCAGGAGCATCGCTGATCAGCGATGACACTGCAGATGACGGGGACCTCAGCTCTGTTCCTGGCCCATGCTGGGGTGACCCAGGGTGGGCACAGGGAGCACGGGGAGGACGGGATGGGCCATCCTTGCCCAGAAGGGCTGGTTTGGGGACAGCCAGCATGGGCAAGCAGCCAGACCCCCATGCCCCTAGAGATGTCATCACAAGCAGCATCTGCTGGTGTCTTCCTCCATCACAGGGATTTTACCTACCAGCAGCCCTGTACAGCAACGCAAACCTGCTGCCGACCATGTCATGCAGCATGGGGAAAGTGCTCCCAACGCTGAGCCTGGAAAGGCATCCGCATGTGCTGCAGGACACAGGGCTGGGAGCAAGGAGGTACCTCCAGCCGCGAGCCCCCGAATCCCCTTTCATCAGCATCCAGGCCCGCTCACACGGCAGGGTTTCGATCACACGCTGAGAGCCCTGCCCGTGGCTAACAGCTCTGTGTTCAGCAGCCTCAGCAACACCAACGATGCTCTTCTGTTCCCAAAGATTTTTCCTCCTGTTCTTCTGCCACTGTGAAACCTCTTTAGCTAAGGACAGTCCTGGCTGAAGCTGCCTCTCCCGCAGGGAGGGAAGGAGGCGCTGGCCATGAAAGCTTTAAGCTCATTAGCTGCCACTGGAACGGGTAATTAGGTTGATTCGTGCAGGAAGCACAGTGGGAGCAGACTTTCTCCTTCAGGCACCACCAACCGAGAAGGGAGGACTCCCATCTCCCCTCCGGTGCAGGATTAAGGATGAGTATTGAGGAAGAAAGAGCACGTTGAACACCAGCTCCGCCAGGGAGATCTCTGGCAGGCTCCGGAGCCCTCTGCGACATAGGAAGGGACTGGAGAGACGCACAAAGGGCTGGCTCTGGGCGGTCTCCAGGTCCACACTGGGAGCGTAGGTGAGGAAGGAGGATGGTGCAGGGGTGGGACTGGCCTGGGCCAGGCTGGCCTGCACCAGATCTCCTGCACAGACCGTCCTGCGTGGAGATTTACCCAGGGCTTCTGACCCCAGCTCGTAGCTCCGTCAGTATAGAAAAAAGTCCGGTTGCAACGGTGTGCCACAAGGAAGAGCCCCGCTCCTGCGTGGGCAGGCGGAGGAGGGGGCTGCAGCATCGCTGCCCTCGCTGGGGTCCCGCGGGACCTTGACCCCCTCCCTGCAGCCCTGGGCACGCCTGCCCACCGCGCTGCCCTGCCCCACGGGGTGCCAGGCGGGAGGGACTCCGGCACGGGCTGTCCTGCAGCACGGGCAGCACCCGGCTCTGGGAATGGGGCACCCAGCGCCTGCCTTCTAACAGGCACCGAGTATTCCCCGAGCCTCCCAGGTGGGACCAGACCACAAACCTTATTTTCCTCTCCCCGGACGAATGTATAATCTGTTAAGTTAAAAGTGATTATCACTAGCAAAACCAGAGGATGGAAATCTGGCACCAGTCTATGACACCCCCCATGCATTTGTGGGGTTTGAGGTAGACGAGTGTTTCCTGCCTGCACCTCCAGCAAAACGTCTCTCCTGCTCATGGAAAAAGCTCCTGCCAAAACTGTGGCTAGCACAGCAGAGGGACCGTGCCGTGGCAGCCCGTCATGCAAGCGCCACGTGTCTTCTCCTGCGACGCCGTCCCCATCCCCACAGGATGCTCCCGGCACAGGCTGTTTTCCTCCCTGCGCCGGGGAGAAATAATACGGGGCCCTGGGCTGCGCAGCGATGTTGTGGGGCTTTTCTGGAAAGCTGTTAGCCGGAGGCTGCGAAGGGAACATGGCGAGGTAATTGGCGAAGATGAGACTAATCTCATTTTTTTGTTGTGAAAGGGGCGTGAAGAAGAGAAAAGGAGATGTACTGGTAAATTACCATCAGGGCTGCTATAGTAACACGGCTTTAAAGATTGCCTCCTTGGGGCTATAGAAAGCTCTTCAGATTGTTCTGTAGTTTTCCACTTTCTCCTGACGCAGGCTGGCCAGGGCTACCGTGTGCTTTCCGACCACGCGGTGACTCGCGGTCCTGCCCGTGCACCACCACGGCCCTCGCCCCAAGCTCACCTGCGGCTGGGCACGGGCAGAGCTGCCTGCGCCGGGAACTGCTGCCTGTGGAAAAAGTGCAGCAGAAGGAAGCGGACCGAGTCCCAGGGATGATTGTTAACTTTTCGCCCTTCCAGCCTCCCGGATAGTTTCAGAGGAGTAACTTTACTCACTTACTTCTTGTTTCTCATTTATCACCTCTACTCAGTTATTTCCCCACAAGGCAGCAGCTGAGAAGAGCAGGGGCTGCTGAGCCACGGCGTCCCCGGCGCAGCACGGGTCCCGTGGCAGCGCGCAGCCCAGCGCCAGCCCACGTGCAGCCGCAGCACCCCGCGGCCAGCGCGATGCCCAGACCCCCGCCCTGCCCGAGCCCCTCCGCCCCGGCTCGCCTGCAGACAGCCCCTGCGAAAGGGCTGGGGCTGGCACGGAGACGTGCGAGATGGGAGTGGAAGGGGGGAAACTTCGCTTGCCACGGCTGTGTGGTTCTCTAAAAGTCATTTCCTACCCCCAAAGGGGACAGTTTCCCTCCTCTTTTCAAAGGAAAGTCCCAAACTTCTAAGCAGTGCAATGGCCCCCGTCTGAAGTGCTATCGGATGCCTCAACCGAGCCAACGGAAAGCATGGGAAAGAGCTTTCATCCTCCAGTCTCACATCAAACCGCTTGAGCTTGCCTCTTATGCACGGACCATTAATATTTCTAAGCAGTTCTCCAGCCCCCGTCGCTGTAGAGCAGGCCACTTTCCTCCGCGTACTCAAGAGCAAGGCTTGATTTCAGCACAGTCAAGCTCCGGGTCAGAAGCGATGCTGAAGTGTATTTTCTGGGTAAACAGGATTTAACAGGATTTCTGACTCCGGGGACTACTCACGAACCCCTGTCGTCTCCTAGCACTCTTGCATTTCATTCTTCTTCAACACTAGCTTAATACACATGGAGGAGTCTGTGGTTTATGTCTTTGTTTCTTTGAAGTTTGCTGGGATGGAGAAATGCTAATGTTTAATTTCTGCAGGAGGGAGAACGTGTTAACAACCAAACCCCACAAAGGAACCCAGGATAATTTAGTAAAAACAAAAGGCTGGTGTGAATTCTGCCGTGAAAAATGTGAAATCAGTAGGTGTGCTGGCCTGTGGCTTCAAGCATTTAAGAGTTTTCAGTTATACACTGTAAATCCATAGAAATAATCGGTCTTATTCTTTATTAAAATAGCACCTAAGGTAATTTAATTTCAGATGAGACAGATGTTGTCCCTGTGCCAAAGAGCTTGGGGTCCTCTAGATGTGCTGCAATCTATGAAAACAAGCAGGAGTGAAGATTTCCTCCCAGCAAATGCGGCCACATGGCTTCTCAGGAGCAGGAGAGCACCAACACTGGCTGTCCCCCGCTCTCACGGAGGCGTGCAGCCCCCAGCACCCCCCACCAGTAGCACACTCTCTTCCCAGCATCCCGACCCAGCCGTCGAGCCCATCTGGCAAACCAGGCAAAGATGTGATTTGCCCACGGTCGCTCCACGCAGAAGGTGCTTCCTGCAAGCGTCGCTGCACCCCTTCTCCCCGGGCCATGTCACACCCGTGGAGTCATCGGCTCCACGAGCCTCTTTGGAGCCAGGTCCAGCCCTCCGTGGCGATGGGCTGGGCGCAGAACCACTCCTGCCCTGCCAAATAGCCTTCGCTCTAACCACTTGGGAAAAGTGCTACCTATGCAGTGGCTGTTACTCAGTTTGCTGCCTTTGTGCCTTTGGCACAGGAGGAATTCACGCAGCCGTCGGTGGGACCACTTATCGGAGTGGGCGTCGAGCCAGTCAGGGTCAATGTCAAACCCTCGTTAGCTGAGAGGCTCTTGCAAGCATCAGCAGAGAAGCAAATGACTCACAAAACTGTTCACTTCCTAGTAAAAGATGGAGTAAAATACAGAGGTGGTATTTAACAGGGAGTGCCCTGGAACCGAATACCTGCTCAGCCCAGAGCCGCTTTCGGGGACACGCTCAGGGGCCGGATAGGATCTGCTGCGGTTTGAATCCTGAGAAAGCAAGGAGCCGTAAAACCCGGAGGGCAGCTCCATTTGCTCCTCTCCTGGGGCACTGGTGTTACACACCAGTAAGACACCAGAGGTGGGTCTGCTGAATAAAAATATTGGCTAATTGGCGAGTGTTTGTCAAAACCAGATGGCCCAGGCTTGCTTGTGCGTGGCTTGCCAGGCCTGCTGCAGGACCTCGCAGGCCATTGAAGGACCATTAGATCAAGCTAATCTTCCCTCCCACCAGTGTTGAACATTTTCAGCCTCGTTCCATCCATCCAGACACCGTGTCATCACCAGGGTGCTTGAGCACCGGCGTATTTTCAGGGAGCAGGTACCTTCCATGACGCTGGAGGAGAGGAGAACAGGACAGGGCTGTTTGTCCCACTGGATGTGAAATACAACTCTGGGTCCCTGCAGGGAGCTAACGTAAGAGTCTGATGAAGGTTGCCTGGGGTCAAGTCACACAAGCCTCCCGAGAGCCAATCCTCCCGTCCCTGGCCGCAGAGGTGTCCCAGAAGGACACCACCAGGTGACTGCTGAAAATTTGCTCCAGCATGGGAACGCAGGTCCGGAGCCACCACTTGGAGCCCAGGCGAGGACCTTGAGACCTGCTGTAAAACTTCTTGATTTATGGGCGCTCTGTTGGAGCCCAGGAGGCTCCCTGGCAGCTGTAGGCCACCTTACTCGTTTCAGATAGCTGATGAAGAAGGAACATCCCCTGGCTCCGACATTGAGTTTGTTTACTCTCTCCTCTAGTTACACGTCTCAGATGGAGCACATCCATCTTCAGACCACTGCCTACAAAGCAGGCAAAGCTGTAACCAGAAACTGGCTGATGGACTGGAGGGCATCGCTGTCCACTGCTCAGACCTTGCTACGCTGCTCCGTAATTTTCTTCCATTCTTCTGCAAGCAGAGGAAGGCTCCTGCCTTCTGGCAGTAACCGCGGGCATAAATCTCAGCTGTGACCAGACTTGAGCTCCCAGCAGGCAGTTATCCTACAGGATAACACCATCACTCTGGGAGGCAGCCAGTGCCCTCGGACTTTTGTGCTGTAACTGAAGAAATTGCTCTTTGCAATTGAGCCTACCTGGCCTGGGTTCAAGAGGAAGCAGCTCTCCCGAGCTGCCGCTCCTCGGAGTGCAGACCACGAGCAGTACAGACATGCCTCGGAAGGAGGACGTTCCTAGTCCTAGTAAAACCCACTGTTTTTTTCCTTCATGTTTTCATGAAAGTATGCAGTGCCCAGAAGGTTCCTCTGTTTCTCTTATGAAATGTTTCGGAGTTTACCAGGATGTGGCTATTATTCATTGCTTTGCAGGCTTGTGAGCTGAAGGGTAAAGTTTTATTAACGTCTTCTCAGACAAAAGGACTCAGCCTTGGGGTTTCATGCATATTTACATTCAATGCTAGACTTGTAGGGATGTTCCTCTTGACATTTCACTTGGTTTCTCTCTGTGAATAGCAATCTTCCCACCCTCTTGCTTAAGCATTGTGCAATATTCAAGCAAAAAACAGATGAAAAGTAGCCTTTGGCTAAGAGAGAGAGATCTGAGGATGTGACACAGAAATTTTGCTCTCTAAGAAACTAGACTGCTGTTCCCTAGCTGCTTGTGAGGGGCACAATTTCTCCATGATCATAAGGAAGTAAATGTAGGAAACTTTCCTGTGGGAGGCAAAAGATGGCTTTAAGACAGATGCTTTGCCTTCAGAACTGGACATCTGGAACTGGTTCCCATTTTTGTTCTTTGCTTTTCATCCTGAGATCCCCTGCTGAAACTCTGCAGTGCCTTGTGTCAGAAGTTGATGATTTAAAACACAGCCTTTGGGTGCTGAGATAAGGTATCGTGATGATTCATCGTAAATGGAAGCCATCTCTGCTTGGTAGCTGGCACAGCATCTGTACTGGCCTTTGAAGCACATCGTCTTCTGCCTCTTCCAACCAGTGCTCTCCTACAAGACAGGAGTGACACAGAGCAAGCTTTTGTGGCACAACCCTCACTTGCAATTGGTAGAGTTTTTAAATTGGCTGGGACAGACTAAAAATAGCTCTCTAAAAGCTTTTCATTGCTCCTTTATCACTCTTCCCTGGTGTGCTCCTCAGATGGAATAAGGACAAGTTAGTCATGAGTGTTTCTTTCCTGAGTGTGTCTCGCTGGATGTCCTAGACTTCAGAGAAGTTCAGTATCGGGAGACATTGGATCCGTGGGTCCTGCCTTTCTCTGATGTTTGGCTGATGGAGTCAGAGAGAGCTTCCTCTGGGAGAGGGGAGGACTGGGGCTGCACACATGGAATCACAGAATGGTTTAGGTTGGAAAAGACCTTTAGGATCATCAAGTCCAACCATCAATCCAGCAATGCCAAGTTCACCACCAAACCATGTCCCCAGGCAGCACATCTACATGTCTGTTAAATCCCTCCAGGGACGGTGACTCCACCACTGCCCTGAGCAGCCTGTTTGAATGCCTGACAACCCTTTTGGTGAAGAATTTTTCCCTAATCTCCAATCTAAACCTGCCCTGGCGCAACTTTAGACCATTGCCCCTGGTCCTATCGCTTGTTACCAGGGAGAAGAGGCCGACCCCCACCTCACTCCAACGTCCTTTCAGGNACCCTCATGCTTCATTTCAGGATCAGCTTGCAGCAGCTCAGCCCCGTACTTCTTGTTCTGGAGATTGCCTTCCTCTGTTCAACTCAAAGCTTACATCCAAATGAAAACAATCTCCAATTCTTCAGGTTGTGGAGCCAAAAAGCTTTAAATCTGGAATGGAGTGTAAATAGATCCATCAGTGCCTGTCTCCAGGCTGCACATCTGATGTGCTGCGCGGTGCCTGGCTAAGCGTAGCCTGTATCAACGTTGGGATGACTGACCAACTGAAGTGCCCATCTGTTTACCTAAGCCTCTGCTGATCAAAGCGCAGAAGGAAGGAAAGGTGGGTGAGCTGTGAATGACCATGCATTACCCTCTCAAATGGCACTTGAGCCTTGCTGAGGAAAAGACGAAGCCACCCATCACAGGAGCTGTGGTATTGCGTTTATCTTCATCTTGACACCCTCAGTGTCACTATTCCCTGCTTGTTTTTTATTCTTGCTTCAGAAAAAGCTGTCAGGTTGTTATTTAATGCAGCCTTGAGAATGTTTATTATGCCATCACTTCAATGTCCCTGAAAAGCTGGGCTGGAGAGCCCAGCCCATCAACCGCCTGCCAGGGACGAGAGCACAACCCCAACAGCAGTGGCACAAGCTGCAGTCTCGTGCCCGATGGTTCTTAACAAAACCTGCTTTGTGCCATGGTGGCAGTGAACTCAGGCTTGTCGGGCAGCATGGTACGTGTACAGCAATCCACCTAAACCACAGAATATATGGAGTTCTCCTGGGAGTGCCCAAGATCCTGCCTGTGCCCAGGTCACGGATGTCCAGTTGTTGGTTCTGGATGTTGGTTTCCAGCTGGATGGCTCGGCTGAATGTTAATGCTTTTACCAGGACTGCCTGAATTGGGGGCTGCCTCTGCCAGATCTCAAACTGAAATGGAGCACAGCTTTTGGGCTAAGATTAGATGAGAGACTCCCTGAGGGGACCAAGGCAGTGCGGAGAGCTCCACCAGCAGTGCTCTCTGCTTTGAGTCCGACTCGGGATGACTGTGCCTCCGCCGGAGGATGCCGTGCTGCCAGCGAGACCGTCTTTCTGCTGATGGGACTGAAAACGGAGGAGGTTCACCCTGCTTGCAGTCATGCGGAGTTCCCTTGGTACATTCCCAAGAGGAGGCTGTTAATCCCGTTGACCTGGCTTGATTTCAATCAACGTGGGAACACTCTGCCTACGCAGGCCGTTCCGACAGTGTTATTTGGCTGCAGCAGGGGTTCCCATCCTTTTTTCATATTTTGTATGCGTTTTGTAAATGGAGCGTGTCATAGACACCGTCTGCCTTGGCAATCACACGTGCTCTGTCCCCAGCTGTCCGCAGTGTCCATCCCTGGCAATGGCCTGGTTTGTTTCTACAATAACATGATTTTTTGTCCCTCTAGTACTTGCATTAAACGCTTTTTCTTTTTTCATTAACATGTTTTCCTCAACTTTATGCTCCCTGGCTTGAGCTGTACATGAAACCAGCCCTCACTGGTAAAGCCATCTCTGACAGACCAGGAGCATGGTCATCTTCTGGTCCTTTTGCACCAGCCCGTAGTTTGGCCGCACAGCGTGGGGCTTCACAGCCACCTCGTTCTCCCTGCTTGGGAGAGAACCGATGCCCTGTTTGTATAGCTTTTCTCATGTCTTACAGTACAAACATTTTTAGATATGATTCCAATATGTACTTTGTTACATAACTACTAATCATTTGGTCATGTGTAGTGTCTCCCTGCCTCTAAGATATACTTCTCTGAACGTAAGAGAAGGCTCGTCTCCGTTTGTCTGGTTATAAAGCCTTTCCAAAGAGCTGGGGGTTTACTAGCCCCATGATGCAGCTAACAGATGTACAGGCAAGGCTTTGAGTTATTTAAGTGTTTGCAGATGATGTGACTCCACCAGTATCTGTGCACAACCAGCGACGGCCCAGCATGGTACATGGGTTCTCAGACCACCGGTTTGGGGCACGTCACAGGTTCTGAATATCCTGCTCGTTCTGTACCCTTGGAGCACTAGATTAAGACACAGTGCCTTCCATCTTTATGTCAGCAAAATGTCACTGTGAGGACAAATTGCCAAATGTTAACTGTGTGGTGGTGCATGCACAGGTGGTCACCCAAATGATGCTGGTGGCCCCAGGCCCCAGCTGCATGACCAAAGGACTGAGATAGGTCTTTCTATATGTGTATGAGAAGTATGCAAGCATGTCCCACCGTGGTGCCCCTCCTTACCCACGTGTCTTGGTCAGAGAGCTGGCAGGGCAGTGAGTGAGACACCATCACCCTCACTCTTCTCTTCCCAACATGGTTGCCCAGATTTGCCACTTTCCCCTAGTGTGCTTGGTTCTGATGGCCTATGCTGACACGAGGTGTGGCATCCTGGAGAACACCTTCCAACAAGGAGGATTTGAGGTGATGAGATCAAAATCGGATTTCAGAAAAGACAAGCTCCCTCTGCTCGAGTCATTCCTGGGATCTGCTAGCGAGTTGCTGGGCTCCCTGCCTTCCTCATGGCACCTCTTGGCTGGGACTGCTACCTCATCCCAGCTGCTCTGGTTAGACTCTTCTTGCACTACAACCTAAATTTCAGAATGCTCTTAAGTAAAATTATTTACTGAGCATCTGGCAACAAGCCCTGGCAGGTAAATGTGTTCCCTTCACCCCAGCACCATCCATGGCTTTGCCTCTGTCCTTCCACACAGGTCCTGCACTCTTCCAACACGCTACATGGCACTGTCCCTACTGCTGCCCTAGTTCAATGGCATCAGATGATCCTTCCTGTCAGATGTGAACTCTGGGAATGTAAAAGTTTGCTCCGGCGATTGAAACAGATATCCCCTGGGACTGGTATGATCTGATTAAAGAAAGCACTGAAGTACAAGACAGCAGCAACATTAATGAGCCTCTCTGAGAACAGATGAGGCAGGAGAAAAGCGGTTTGCCTGCTGGCTTCTGAAAATTAATCTGTGCTGTGGCTATGAAAATGCAGAGTATTACAGGGAGCTTAGAAAGGACCAAAATACGATGGCTTTCATCATGCAAACACACATGCACACACCTCGAGCTCTTCTGCAGGGAAGAACAGTAGGGATCTGAGGAGCTGTTGCTCGTGCAAAACATGTTCCTGAGAAGGAGAGGATGAAAGTTGTTCTCCAGAAATGCAGGAGAAGGCAACCTTCCTCACAGGGAATAAAAATTACTAATCAAAAGAATTTAAATTAAAGCAATTACCATGTTCTCTGCATACACACGCTCTGCATGTTTCATAAAGTCTATCAAAGTATGGTGCTGGGCCTTGATGGATAGGAAATTGTTGGTTAATCACTAGGGAATGGATAACTTCCTCACCCAACCTTCAGCTAATGACTTTAACACGCTCTTTTGAATGCAATTTGTACTGGTTGTGATTATGGAGAGACTGTTTGGTGAAGCTGGTTAATAAAGCTACTGCTCCCTGTGTGTACCAAAACATGTCTTTGAAGCACTTCACGTGAGGTCCGGCTTTGCTGAAGCAAAGCTGCTTGGCCACTGTGTCATGCACAGTGAAGGCTCAAGTGGCACTGCAGATTGCTCGGTCCTCTCGCAGCCTGGGATAGAGTTGCTTCTGGCTCCCCAGCACTGCAGGAGGCCACAGCCGCTTCATCCGACTCGTCCACTGGTAAACTGAACTTCCCATGAATTTATTCTCTGGTTTCTCCACCTACCGTGGACTTACAGCTTAAGATGTCTCCTGACACAGCCTCATGGTGGTCCTGTAAGTGAAATGATAACTCCAGAGCATTTGAAGCCTTTCTGTCTTGACCTTAGCCTTTTATTCTTCCACTAGCTCTTTTTTTCCACTTCAATTTCCTTCTTGGAAATGGCTTCAGGTTAATGTCTTGAAACCCTATCAAGAAAGCTTTATCCCTTGGAGACCTCTGGCACAACTCAAGAACTCAGCAGCTGAACCCCAGTTTAAAACGTGGGGCCAGCAGCCGACTCCTCGGGCACAGCACGATGCCAGCCCAAGAGAGGTGATGCATGGCTCCACACATCTGGCAGGCTTTGGGATCTTGGTTAGCAGTTTCTCCCAGTTGGTCTGTGGTGAGGACAGCAGCTCCCCAGGGTTACATCGCTATAAGTGACAGGAAAGTCAGGCTTTTTAGCACCATTCTCTGAGATCACTTAGGTTCCTGGCAACTTTGCTCTTATCTCAGCTTGGGGAAGTCTAAGCCAAGCTGACTAACAGTCATCTTAGATGAAGGGCAGAAAATCCACCTATCAATCAGCTGCAAAGAGTATACAGCAGCATGAAAAAGCACATTAGAGGCAAAGTAGACCTGCCAGAGATTCAGCATGAGGCATGTCTTTGGGAGGATGTCCTGGTTTCACAGGGATAGAGTTAATTTTCTTCCTAGTAGCGGGTGCAGTGCTGTGGTTTGCATTTAGGGTGATGATGTGGTTTAACCAGAACCGTTTGCTCACTCCTCCCTCCCAGTGGAATGGGGGAGAGGACTAAAAATGGAAAAGGGGAAAAAAAACTGAACAAACTTCTGGGTTGAGATAAGACAACTTAACAGGACAAATAAAAAAAAAAAAAAATGATGATGATGATGATGATGATGATGATGATAACAAACTACAAAACAAGTGATGAATAGCACAATTTCTCACCACCCAAAGTTGATGCTCTGCAAGACCCCGAGCTAACCAGCCTCCCAGTCCACCCTCCAGCTGTATACGGAGCATGACATCACATGGTATGGAACATCCCTTTGGGCAGTTTGGGTCAGCTGTCTGGGCCATGTCCCCTCCCAGCTTCTTGGATGCCCCTCGCCTTCTTGTTAGTAGGGCAGTATGAGAAGCTGAAAAGTCCTTGACTGCTCGGCAACAACTAAAAACATCCGTGTGTTATCAACACTGTTCTCATCCTAAACCCAAACCACAGCACTGTATCCGCTGCTAGGAAGAAAATTAACTCTATCCCTGCCAAAACCAGGACAGATGAGAAAAATGTAACACACTGATGTTTTAATTGTTACCAAGCAGTCAAGGATTTTTCAGCCTTTCATACTGCCCTGCCAACGAGAAGGTGGGGGCACCCAAGAAGCTGGGAGGGGACACAGCCAGGACAGCTGGCCCCAGCTGCCCAAAGGGATGTTCCATACCTTACGACGTCATGTCTGTATACAACTGGGGGGTGGGCCAGGAGGAGGTTCAGCTAGAGAACTAGCTGAGCATCGGCTTCAGGTGGTGAGAAGTTGTGCTGTGCCTCATTTGTTTTGCATATTCTTTTATTATTATCATTGTTATTCTCTTCCTTTTCTGTCCTATTGAACTGTCTTTATCTCAACCCACAAGTTTTACCTTTTTTTTTCTTTTTGATTCTCTCCCCCGTCCCACTGGAGGAACAGCTGTGCGGTTGTTTTAGCTACTGGCTGGGTTAAACCACAACAGAGGAGAAGTTTCCATGCTTTGATGTTGCCTCTTTAGAGATAACTTATTGTCATTTTCTATGGGTGCCTCATAAAACAAAATAAATGTCCTTGGAGTACAGGTTTCTTTCCTCTCTGGGAATGTTTCCAGCTCACTAAGTTACAGCATCACCACAAAGAAAATGAAATTTTATAATTACTGAAGACAGCTATCAGAAGACAGTAATACTCTTTAACCACGGAGTTGCTGGTAGGATTCAGGCAATGCTACGGAAGGCACAACCAGAGGTTTTGGCCTGAGTCTTCACCCTCCTGGTGCCATCAGGGTCCAGGAAGAAGTTTGGGTCATCACTGGGAAGTGCTCAGGACTGCAGAGAGATGCTGCTGGCTGGGAGCAGTGCAGAGCTCTCTGCCTTTACCTGCTCTCCCAGACGGAGATCCAGCCTGATCAGGAGGGGCTGTTGTGTGCCACACACACAGAGCAGGGCGATTTGTAGGGCTCAGCAGAGGGGACACATGAACATGCAGTGTCATAGCAGCAGGACAACAGGACTTTTACAGCAAGCACTTAGAATCCCAGACTGGTTTGGGTGGGAAGGGACCTCACAGCCCACCCAGTGCCACCCCTGCCATGGCCAGTTCCACCCTCCACTAGCCCAGCTTGCCCAAAGCCCCATCCAACCTGGCCTTGAACACTGCCAGGGAGCCAGGGGCAGCCACAGCTTCTCTGGGCACCCTGGGCCAGGGCCTCAGCACCCTCACGGGGAAGGATTGCTGCCTCACATCCCATCTCCATCTCCCCTCCTGCAGCTTCAGGCCATTCCCCTTGGCCTGT
>VXBL01003625.1:227047-259146 GCA_013400195.1 Aramus guarauna
TACGTGCGGGCGCTTTTCCCTCCCTTTGGCTGGAGGGTCCGTAGCTGTAGCGGGGGGACGTGTCTGAGCGGTCCTGCCATCTGAGACACGGCTCGTGTAACGTCTGCAGCGTCTGTGAATGGCTGGGCACGAGCTGGTGCGCGTGAGGCCCCGGTCGAAGGTCAGAAAAAGCGGGTTCGCCCCCGAGGGCGACTGGAGGGCGGCACAGGTTGCCCGGAGCGGTTGTGGCGTCTCCATCCTGCGGGACTCCCGAACCCCACCGGAGCGGTCCTGTGCCGCCGCCGGCTGTATCCGGCCCCGCTTGGGCAGGGCAGCTGGACCGGGTGGTGTCCGGAGGTCTCCTCCAACCTGGCCCGCTCTGAGTTCGTGAAGCAACAAATGGAAAATTTCCTTGTGCGACTTCCTGTCTTTTAAAATTGAATTTTCTCTTCCCTGAGTTGCCCAAGTGCCCCGAGCTCCTTAGTCATTCAGATCTTCACGCAGGTTTAATTGGTGTATCAGTGTAGAAGTCCGTTTCTTTTTCACGGCAATAATACTGCTGAAGTCTTCCCCAGAGTGGAGAAGAGGATGTGAAGGATAGCAGCATTCTGCCCTGCCCACGTCAAAAAGGTTTTATTTTGGATGGTGATAGCTTTTTAATCAAAGGTAACAGGTAGATACATGCTAGTGGTGAGACATTGGATGCTATTTTGTATCAGGCTGGTGGTTCATTTCATTAAACCTGAAGTGCTAAGGACATTAGTAGCATGTGTGAACAGAAAAACTTGCATTAGCACAGTGGGAGCCATGGCTCACTGACCCCTTAGGAATTTGCAGGTCCCTCTTAAGGATCCTCCTGAAACCCCAGATGACCTTCCCTTTGCAAACTGAAACACCTGTATGAGGTAACTGAGTCTGATGCAGCAAGTTTGCTGTGAACAAGTTGCCTGTAAAGTTTGCGTTGGCCGTGCAGTCTGTAAGTCTGGACACTTCCCGGTTCAGTGGGCCAACGTGCTGGGAGAGATGACGGTGTAACTGGCCGGTCCGTACGTTTTTTCCATTTGCTGCATCTGCAGCAGGAAAGAGCTGTTGCTCTTACCTTCACAAAGAGAAATGCAATGCATTGCTTCTCCCAACTTTCACTGAGATTCTACGTGAAGAACTGAAGATGAGTATGAGATCACAGGGTTTTCCATATGTTAGGTTATAACCAGAAGTTAAACACCTAAAGTAGAAGAGCAGGCCAAAGAGGGAAAAAATATTAATGGAGAAAAATATTTGCCTAATTAAATTCTCTATCCTCACCTTGACTTTTACACCACCTTCTACTTTCATTGTAAAAAAAGAACTTGAGAACTGCATCGTTCTCTCAGCTTATGCCTTTGACCCTATAATCTAGTGAGACTAGGTAGTTCTGCCTTGGTTTACTCCAAAGATAACATGGGGTGGTTTGGTATGCGTATTATACTACTGCTTTGACTCTACTGTTTTCATTTTTGTCAAAAAATACTCAAACTAATAATGAACTAGGAAAAATAGGGTAAGCAATACTAGCATGTGCATGTTGCACAGTATTGGGTGCTCTAGTGGAGTCTGTGTCTTTTATTAATCTTTTTAAGAAAAAAAGTCAGTAAATAAATTTCCCAAGTATAATCTCTTTGTTTGAGACTTAAACCAGGTTTGAAAAATACAACCAAGAAATCTTCTGTAATAAGACAAAGGCCTTTACATGGCCCTTCAATTTGTGGGGCTCAAGGTTTCACTTCAGAATTACTTTTTTTTTGAGCTCTCACATCTCCAAAAAAAACCCGTTCAGCCTTTTCTCACTCAGAAATGAGCCTCTTGCTTGTATGGACTGCTCCTGAGAGCTGTAAGAGGCTGGCGTGGAAAGGAGCAGCGTTGGCATCTCCTCTGCTGCGTGGCAGGGCTTGGAAAGGTACGGCATGAACTGGGGTTGATCCAGGTCCACCCCAGCGCCGCTCAGTGAGGGTGATCCTTCGCCACCACTTGTGGGCTGGAGGTGAGGAATATGCTTTTTTTTTTTTTTNTGGGTCCCCAGGAGGTGGAAAAGGGACGGGGCTTCCTGCCGTGGAGCAGGAACCTCTACCAGCCAGCGGTACTGGTGCTGCTCTTGGATTTGCCTTACCCATTAGAGTGTTTTCCTCTCTTGGCGAATGCAGTGAGGGTAGAGCTGGTCTTAACGAGGAACAGAAGATGAAGATGGAGGTGATGTCTTAGTCTTTGAATGCTGAGATTTCAAAAAAGGGCTTCCTGGTTCTTGGGGGTCTGCCGTGAGCACCCCGGGCGGCCACTGGCCGCGTAGAAAGGCGGGCTTTTGGCTTGAGCTGGTCTGGCGGGTCCGATCGTCCTCGTCTCTCCGGTCACGTTTCAAGGACTGCTATCGATTGAGAAGGAAAGGTTGGGGGACAGGTGAATGAAGGTGTAGTAGTGACAGTTTAACTGAACACAGTCAAATGATGGAGTTCGGACGTGGAGGGGTGCTCCTCGACAAAGAGGACTTGAACATGAGCCATTCCTCCTGAGCCTCTCAGCTTAATTGATTACATCAAACAAGTCACTCGCTACTTTGTGACTTACAGCGTTACATGACACATGCTAAGTGTCTCTATGATGAATAGGTTTGAAGAAGTGTCCTGTGCTGCAGTCAGTGGCTCCTCAAGTAAAGACGTGTCTATGCACGTGTACCCTCTAGTGCCTTTTTTCCTCCTCCTGTTCCATCACTAACTGAGGTGTCCCATGTTTTTGTTTTCCAGTGATTCACTGCAGGTGTTCCAGGTGCTTTTCTTTCCCTTCAAAGCGCAGGATAAGAAAACGGCCCCGAGTCTTGACGTTGTTAAGTTTGCCGGAGGATGTTCTTTTTCACGTTCTGAAAGGCCTTCCTGCTGAGGACATCCTCTCGGTCAGAGCTGTGAGTCTGCTGCTCTTTCCCCTCCGTCATGCGCGGTGATTTATCTCCGCCATTAGGAGCCAGGGCTGCACATGGAAAAGGTTAACTTCTGTCAGAGTAAACCTGAAGAAAACCAAAGAATGCAGGCAGTAATTCATGAGCTTTTTGCTATCCCGTTAGCAGTTTTATTTCTCAGTACGCAAGCTTAAGAAGATTAGCAATAGTATTTGAGTGCGCTGTGTAAATATTCGGTGGGAATGGTCCTGTGAGATCACCATGGCTGAACAAATTAGTTTGTTTTGGCATCTCTTGCCTTAATTGTGATTAGGCAGGTAACGAGTTATGATTACCTTGTGATTAATTAGTTACCTATCTAAAATTAGATTGCAAGGAACTGTTTTTGTGTTGGTTCCTTTAGTAATTATTATTTTATGCTTCCCCTTTGCAGGTGCACTCACATCTTAAATACCTTGTGGATAATCATGCTAGTGTTTGGGCATGTGCAAGTTTCCAGGAAATATGGCCTTCTCCAAACAATCTGAAGATGTTTGAAAGGTAAGCTTTAAGAATCAAATTTGTCTGGCATGGTAGAAGAGGATGCTTGAAGGTAGATACACAGTTCTAACCAGTCCTCACTGTAAGTGGGGGATCTGACTTTCCCTTTTTGTCAAGGGATTGTTTTTGTGAAGAATTAGTGGTTTCGTGTCTGACCTGCAGCTTGTAACTGCTGTCTTGTTACCTGGAACAGGGCCCATTGCATATCCAAAGTTATTTCTCTTTAAGGACGTTAAGATTCCATATCGGAATGTAGCACATTAACTGAAATCTGTTACGGGTGCTTCCATACGAATGCGCGAGTGAGATCAGAAGCTCAGGAGCATAACCATATTTCTGAGCTGGTTTGGTCGTTTCTTCTGCAAACCAGTGTATTGAAAAGTAGGTGAATTTCAGTACTAAACAGAGTCCAGTTTGAAAGCGTAATGATAAATCTGGCTAAAAAGGACAGAGTGTCTCTTTATCCATCTGATTTGAAGGGAATCCACTACTTTAAATGTCACAACTGTTTTACTTCTGACTATTGCTTCTTTGATGCATGTATTATCTTCTTTCTGAAGAAGACTACTATGTGCACATCCAGGGAGGAGCACAAGGGCTTGATGCATGTCCTTGAGGGTATGAGTACCAAAATGGGTTATTGCATTCTGGTGTTGGGGGTGCTGCATGGGAATGAGAGAGAGTTCCTGTGAATTGTCAAATTATCCTGGACATCACCGTACGAAAGGGTTGCAGCCAGAAAAGGCGCAGTGTAACTTAGGTTTAACTCTTGTGGTGAAAGCACATATGGTTCTAGTTGGTGACCACCAAATTCACAGCCTGGCCTCCTTGAAGTTGTTTGAGGACCTGGAAGCACCTACTGACTCCAACCTGAAGTGTCTTCTGTGTTTCCCTTCCAGGGCTGCCGAAAGGGGAAACTTTGAAGCTGCTGTGAAGCTGGGGATAGCGTACCTGTACAATGAAGGCTGTAAGTGTGGAACCTTGTACTCCAGGTCTTTGGGGAAGATGGCGTGACAGAAGGAAACATAGATGAGCTAAAGACTTATTTATAGATACAGATCAGACTGTTTCACCATAAAGATGGCACTTTTACTGCCTGCTTACAAAGCTGTTTCTCCTGTGTCTCAAACACTGACGCTTATGTACCGAGGTTGTAGAGCAGTGAAGTGCTGAGCCAGCTCGGTGCCTTCAGTGTGTGCTTAGGTCTCATTTACTATCGTGTCTCTTCAGTTTTACCTTCCAGCGCAGCTTAAGTGCTGGCCACTGAACTGCTAGGTGTTAAATGGTAGCATAGTGCGCAGCTCTTTTAAAAAAGTCAACGCACAGCTTATGAATTCATGTTTAGAAGTTGTCCTTTGTAAACCCCTGATCAAACCTGGCTACTTACTTAGATAAATGTAACGAAAGGGACTGACAGCAGGAGGAGCCGCCTTGCTGAGGGTGCTGGCAGGGCAGGTGACTTGCACACCAGTCTGTTTGTACACTGACAGGAATTCACGTTGCTTTGAGAGATGGTATTTGCAGAAGGCCACCACCACCCCCAGCTTAGGGTCATGTGTTCCTAAAGACTCATCATAGTAAGATTTTTCTTCTTTTGTAATCTCGATGATTTTTAAAGCTCTAAAAAGAAGACACTTTTCAATCTTTTCCTGATTGTATCCTATTGTCTGTCTTGGCCTCGCTAAATGCCACACATGCGTTGTGAATAAACTAAATGATTTTTGCCTTTTTTTATGTTCAGTGTCCATCTCCGACGAGGGTCGTGCAGAAGTGAATGGATTGAAGGCATCGCATTTCTTCAGTCTGGCGGAGCGTCTGAATGTGTGTGCAGCTCCATTTATCTGGCTTTTTATCCGTCCTCCCTGGTCCTTGAGTGGAAGCTGTTGTAAAGCTGTGGTCTATGAGAGTCTCAAAGCAGAGTGTCAGTTGGACAAAGTAAGATTTCTTTCTTGCCCTTGACTTAACATAGGCCAGTAGCTGCATCTAGTTCTTCTGGAAAAAATATATTTGTTTTCCCAAGGAGCTCCTGTGCTCTTGTTGCTTAAATGACTGTGGATCAATAATTTTAATGAATTTATTGCCAAACTACACTTGATATATCATGAGTGCCGGAGGCCTGTACTGTCTCTTCTGAGAGATTCAGTACTGTCTTGAAGATGATAAAACACTGAGAAAAGCAAGGGGGATGAATAATTGAAAGGCAAACAAAATTGTAGTCTGGATTTACTAGCAAAAATTGCTGCTATTCTTTGTTTGTCTTTAACAATGCTTTATCTTAATGCTGTCTTCAGGCTCAAAAAGGATCTATTCTCCACTGCTTGGCAAAGGTCTTGAGTCTCTTTGAGGTGAGCGAGGTTTCTGATTTGACGTGTTTGGGTACTTTTTTTTGGTGATGCTAATGTTGTTTGCCTTGATTTAAAAAAAAATAAAAATCAGCCAAATGTTCTTATATTCCTCAAGTGGCCTAGGAATTTCTGCTCTCATGAGTTTAATTTACTGGTTGTTTAAAGGAACGTTATCAACTTAATTTATTGAATTTTACAAGCAGTGAAATTAATTTTGGCTTGATTATGGGCTTGCAGTGTTGCCAGGTCCCAAAGGAATCTTTCCAATCGTAACGCATATCAAAAAAGAATCCTTCAGCCAAAAAGCTTTTGTCTAGCTGAGGAAAACCACTAACTGCTTCCTGAGCCTGGCCCTTTGAATGAGAGCCCTGAGTGGAGGTGGGAGCAGCACCCCTTGTAGTCTGAGGGGGACTTGCAACTGGTTGATTCCGCTCTGTAGCGTTCAGTACAGAGCTGTTCTGTAGCTTCTGAAGTTTTGAGATCTGGTGCCCAGTGGGCTGGACAGCATAAATATCATCGTGCCTTTTCTTCTTAGGATGAAGAAAGAAGAAAAGAATCCCTTGAAATGTTTGAAGAATCTTCAAAGCAGGGTTGTTTAAACAGCTCCTACCTCCTTTGGGAAAGTAACAGAAAGGCTGCTGTAAGTATTTTTTTTGTCTCAAAACAACTTTCTTGCTGTAACCTCTAGACCTCTGTTATGTGCAATGAACATACACAGAAAGAAATTGCTGTTCCTTAGAGCTTACCTCCTTCATAAACAAGGAGAGCGCTAAGAACCCTCAAATGAGCTTTGGTGTCTGCCTTGGTGTTTAAAGTGAGTCTACAAGCAGTTGTAGCTGAGGTGTAAGCAGAAGTTCCTTTATACTAACCCTGCTAGAGGCATAGGCACTGCCGGCTAGTGATCATGTGGCTCAGGAACAGGCCAGGGGAGACTGCCTGCATTGTCGTTAATAAATCTGCCAAAGCTCTCATGTTGGAATCCTGAGTGACCCGTCTCATTTCCTGCGAGACCTTGGGCAAGAACTGACGAAAGCTGCTTAAAAGCAACGCTGTCGTCATGATGAGAAACAGACTGGTTGCTGAAATAATAGATGTACCCACAGGCAGGTTTTTTTTCTCTGGATATTGGGACAATCGTTCTGTTGGCTGTGTAAAAGTAATGATTTCTGAAATCTGTTTACATTCCTCTCTGTAGATGTCAGATCCTGGCAGATACCTCCAAAGTCTCAGGAAGCTACGAGACTACGCAGCAAAGGGCTGCTGGGAAGCACAGGTAAGACTGACTTTTCCCAGGAAAACAGTCTTTGTTCAGTCTTTTCTATGCTGCCATTGTGGGTTTAGATTCCTCCCTTTAGAAGCAGGGTCAAAATTGTTGAATAATAGTTATATATGCATGTGTGTATTTAATCTGCAGGCCCTCCTCTTTTGGAAAATACCGCACGTCTGTGGTACTAGCTGAGTAAAGACGCATCTTTTGATGGACTTAAGAGCCTGCCCCCAAATAATGTGTGTGTATGTGTGTGTGGGCAACATTTAAGCCAAACTAAGAACTACTGATTCAAGTCATTTGTCATGCTTGCTCTCTGTTTGCAGCAGGAAAATTACAGGACCATCCTGTGCTGCCTTAGTTTGCGTTTGGTAAAAAAAACAAAACCACACAACACATATTTTTTTTTAAACATAACCAAAAAAAAAAAAAAACCACCCACTTTATTTTGTGTTCTCTCTGCTACAGATAGCTTTAGCCAAAGCTTGTGGGAATGGAAACCAAGTAGGATTGGAAGCAAAATCTTCCAGTGAAATGGTGTCTTAAATCTTTCAAGCTTCCCTTCCTATCAGCAAGCAAAGTATCTTCACTGTGCAAAAAGGAATGAATGAAACAATGAGGTAAAAACTCAGATCCAGGAGTCAGGCCACACAGCAGAAACCGTTGCCTATTTCCCTCTTTGTCTGTAGAGGAAACAAATCTAGAATGACGTCTGTTGGAGGATGGAATTTTTTGCTTTACNCAGGCCCTCCTCTTTTGGAAAATACCGCACGTCTGTGGTACTAGCTGAGTAAAGACGCATCTTTTGATGGACTTAAGAGCCTGCCCCCAAATAATGTGTGTGTATGTGTGTGTGGGCAACATTTAAGCCAAACTAAGAACTACTGATTCAAGTCATTTGTCATGTTTGCTCTCTGTTTGCAGCAGGAAAATTACAGGACCATCCTGTGCTGCTTTAGTTTGCTTTTGGTAAAAAAAAAACAAAAAAACAAACAAAAAAAACCACACAACACACATGCTTTTTTAAACATAACCAAACAAAAAAAAAACCCACCCACTTTATTTTGTGTTCTCTCTGCTACAGATAGCTTTAGCCAAAGCTTGTGGGAATGGAAACCAAGTAGGATTGGAAGCAAAATCTTCCAGTGAAATGGTGTCTCAAATCTTTCAAGCTTCCCTTCCTATCAGCAAGCAAAGTATCTTCACTGTGCAAAAAGGAATGAATGAAACAATGAGGTAAAAACTCAGATCCAGGAGTCAGGCCACACAGCAGAAACCGTTGCCTATTTCCCTCTTTGTCTGTAGAGGAAACAAATCTAGAATGACGTCTGTTGGAGGATGGAATTTTTTGCTTTACTCTTCTGTGATGTGTTATGTACGTTCAGAGAAACACATCATGTTTTGCAAAGAGAAAGTATCAGAGCCCTTATTTCAAGCCCCGATGAAGAACTGAAATGAGGTGTGTGAGGTTTTTTCTAGGCTGTAAGTTCTTGCATCTGTCAAGAGTAACAAGCCCCTCAAGAACTGGAGGCACTGTTTGGCTTGTTGGAGCTATAGTTACTCTCTATAGTTATTTTAGGTGGCCTTTAGCCTCCTAATTGATATGCCCTACCCCTTTTCTTCTGCAAGTGCTATTACAGGGTAGTTTCTAATTGCATTTCACAAACAACATAAGACCATTGACCCTTCAGAGGACATCAGACCTCTGGCTGCAAATCCTTATCTCAGTGCAACAGGTCATTATTCTGCAAATTCTTTTGGTTGAGTTTCTTGGTTGGAACTTTTGAGTGGAGAAGAGACTTGGCAACTAGGTGTGGGGAAGGTGCTGAGCACAGCTTTGAGTGGCTTCCGACTGCATAGATTAAGTGTGTCTCTTTCCTGTCCAGGTACATCCTGATTGATTGGCTGGTGGAAGTGGCTACCATGAAAGACTTTTCTAGCCTATGCCTTCACATGACAGTGGGATGTGTGGATCGTTATTTGAAGCTGAGGCCTGTACCTCGGGCTCGACTCCAACTCTTGGGAATAGCCTGCATGGTCATTTGCACACGGTAGGGGTTCTGACTGGTGAACAGAGGTGGTCATTGTGATCATTCAAATGCATTTCTGCAGCTCAAGCTTTTTTTTCCCCTCCCCTTGCTAATGATAATACTGGAAAGAATCTTTGGCTTCCCTCTACATTGACTGTTGCTTTATCTGTGTTCATGTACAAACGCAATCTCTGCAAATGAGACACAAAATGTAATTCCTTGAACATGTTCTTAAATATGAAAAAACTTTAGTGGTGAATTGGTCTAAATGTATTCCATCAGCAACTGAAGTCTTTCACACCACATTGGCACAAGTAACCCCTTAAGGAACAACTGCAGCAGGGTTGTTACCTAGTTTAGTCTATTATGCTCGGATGAACTACGTGGTGTGGTGAAAAACTATTCTTCTGTGTTAGTTTCCTTAATATCTTGCATCTTAACCTAGGAGAGGTTTCTTAAATGAGGAATTAGGAACATTCTAGTAGGTGATTCCAGCTTAAAGGTGAAATCAATGAAGAGCAGCTGTTCTTTCTTTCCTGGTCTGTACCTGGGAAAGTACTTTATAAAGTTGTTTAACTCTTTGGTCATCTTGGGTGCATTTATCTGCCACAAAAAACATCAGTGCACAGGTGTACAAATTCCCTTTCTTCTGGGGTTAACTGTTAATATTTAATATTGCAGTTTCATCAGCAAAGAGATCTTGACAATACGGGAAGCTGTGTGGCTAACAGACAACACATACAAATACGAAGACTTGGTCAGAATGATGGGTGAGATCATTTCTGCCCTAGAAGGAAAGATAAGGGTGAGTTTGAAAAGTGGATGAAATGTTTCACCCCTGGGGTTGCCGTTGAAGTCAGGCTATTGTAATTAGCACTTCTCCTTATCTAAGATGCTCGGGTTTTGCGTGGTCTCAATCAGCAGTGAAGACCATGCACATTTAAGAGCATACAGATACAAAACCCTCTGCCTTTCTGAAGATTAAGCCATAAGTTTTAAGAGGCCATTTATCCTTCCACTGGAGAATGTTTCAATATCAGTGTAGCAGTTTAAAAAAAACCCAGCCAACCAAACAGCCCCTAATATAATGAAAACAACATCTCCTGGAAACAACTGTGTTCTAAATACTTGGTGTTTGACTTGTATTGCCAACCTCTGTTCTCCTTTCTGTGCTAGATACCTACCATTGTGGACTACAAAGAAGTATTGTCGAACATAGTCTCGCTGGAGAGAAGAACTCTTCACCTGTACAGCTTCATTTGTGAACTCTCACTCTTAAACACAAGCCTTTGCGTGTATTCCCCAGCTCGGCTGGCTGCTGCGGCACTGCTGCTGGCGAAGATACTACACAGGCAAGGTAAGGAACCTTACCGTGAGTAGAGCTGCAGCGTGGTATGTCGCCTTGTCTTGTCTTTTTTCTTTCTTTGGGGTTTTCTTGGTGTTGCTTTGTCTTTAGGCAAGATGTCCCAAACTCTGGGCTGGGGGAAGAGGAGGGGGCAGGTTTAAGACCTCAGAATGAAGAGTTGGGTTCAGTCTATTTTACCTCTTAATAGTGATGATGAACAAGAGTATTAGCATCAGACCACACAGGCTTAGTCTTTAAATCAGACTGAAGATTCCTATACTTAAGTGTAGCTTCAGTTTGGCAGGTAAACCTATCCTTAAAGCTAATGGTGAACTTGAACGAACTACGTACAGGCGTAAGACTGTAAAGATCATGATCTTTATCCCATTAAAAAAAAATAAAATGTCTGACTACAGAACTCCCAAGCCTTGTGAAATGGTGACATGTACTCTCTTCTCCAGCACACCCCTGGACCAGCCAGCTGTCTGAGTGCACCGGTTTCTCTCTTGAAGACCTGTTGCCCTGTGTGCTAAGCCTCCACCAAAAATGGTAACAGTTTTGGAACTCTTCTGGGAGGGCGCATGAGTGCTTGGATTCCTTCTCTTGCAGACAAGCTGCATCTGTACAGTCAGCCCTTCTGAAGGAAGGAGGTGGCTTTGGGAAACTGCCTTCTTCCCCCCAAGGCACTGAGGCCAGTTGAGGGAGAGCTATTCCGTTTCTGCCAATGGGTCCCGGCCCTGGGTTACAGAACACGTGATGCTCCTCAAGGCTAACAGGTTTCAGCTTGCCAAACATCACTATTTTCACTGCCTTCTTGGTGAGCTTCAGGAGTTCCAGTAGCAAAAGTAGCTCACCTCTTTAAAGAGTACAAGGCAAATACCTTGAATGAGCGGAAAAAGAATTAGCTGCTCATATGCTTAGGAACCAAGCATCCTGGCTAGCTACTACTTAGCATCTCTGCTGAAACACCAACTTCCTTAGCGTAGAGCTGAGCTGGAGGAAGGGAAAGTACTTAAATTGGCAGGTTTTGTTATCACTGTTTCATATAATCTGTTCTAAGATTTGAGCTTTAATCTTTCTTTCCAGTTTCCATGACGATGTCCCAAAGGATTATAGGCAGGTGTCTTTAACTGCAGTGAAACAACGATTTGAAGATGAGCGTTATGAAGAAATAGGCAAAGAAAAGGTGGGTGAGCTCTTTGTCTTCATTTGCTGATGTCTGGCACCCACAGCAAAGCTTCCATATGGCAGGATGTAGTAAACTTCAAGTAATGGGAAGCGGGTTCTAACTTTAGGCTTTTGGAGCAGAGGATATCTAAATAAAGTGGTGGCTTTAAACTCGATATGCGGGGACTACGATTGCTTTGATTGAGTACGTGTGGGAAGTACTCGCCGGGATAGGTTTCTCCTGGAAAATAAATAGCCTGGCAGAGGAAATCGCATTGTCTAATTCTTACTGGCTTTTTGGTTTTTAGGTGATGAGTTACAGCCAGCTCTGTTCGTTGTTGGGTATGAAACAAGAGGACCCGGAGCCCAGTCCCTTGCACATGAATGTGGTGGAAATTCAGACTTTCCTTAGCTCTCCCTCTGGAAAGAGAACTAAAAGGCTAGTATAACTCATTGCTGTAAATGCCTCTGAGGACTGGCATGAGCCTTTCCTCCTCTCTGGTATCCTGAGGCTTCATTCTTAAATATGATCATTTTTTCTATAATCATCTTAAATGATATACCTATCAAAAGAGCTGGAAAAGACGACTCTGTGTTTAACGTGTGACTTCTGGATTTTCTTTCTACAGGAGAAGGGAAGACAGCATTCAGGACGACAGAGGCAGCTTTGTGACTACACCCACAGCAGAGCTTTCCACTCAGGAAGAAAGTCTCCTAGATAACTTCCTAGACTGGAGTTTAGATTCCTGCTCTGGTTATGAAGGTGATCAGGAAAGTGAAGGCGAGAGAGATGGAGATGGTGAGGGTTTCATTCTCCTTATAAAAAGCAGACAAGAGAATTGAAACTGTCTTTTCATCTTTGCTTAAAACTGTTTCTCAGGCAACAGAAGCCTGAACTTTCTGCTGAAGACCAGTTGGAAAAACTCTCCCCCTTCCCCAGTGGTTATATTTCTTAAACTATTGGAGAGGTATCTATCTGTTCTCTTCCTCTATACTGCTTCAGAACATGATGAAGGGGTTTGCAGCTGCTTAGTGTTTCAGAGAGACTGTTCTCAGGTACTGCTGATGGTGGACCGAAGGTGATGAATGGCCCACTGTGTTAGAAAACTCTGTTACCTGTTTGTTTCACTGACTCAGGGACTGGCTGTTTATTTTCTAAACAGCTCTGGGTACCTATCCAAACAGTCTGAGGGGGGAAAGTTGCTGTTTTAAATGAGGGTGAACTTAGTGCTCTATTCTCCCCTCTCTGTGTAAGTAGACATTGTGATCTTGCTTGGTTCTTTTTCTGCTCGATTCTGTGCTGAATGCCCGCTTGGTGTTGCCCGAATCAAAACTAACCTTTTCCTTTTATTGTTCCACAGTGACGGGTCCCAGTGGGATCCTGGACGTGACAGTGGTCTATATGGATCCTGCGGAGCACTGCTGCCAGGACTCCAGCGATGAAGACAACCTAGCTGTAGAGTGGGCCAGGCACACGGTGCCACCGAGGGAGGCCAAGCTGCCAGATGACACTCGCAGCCTTTCAGCATATCTCACCCCAAGAAATTCTAACCTGGAAGGGAGCTCAGGCTACTCTTCTGTCAACAGTGGCAGTCCTACATCTTCTGCAGAAGGCAGCCTTGGAGTACCTCTCAAACCTACCTCAGCACTGGCTCCTGGCCGTGCCCTGAACAAGGAGCCGTGCCTGCCTCGTTACCTGGAATCGTGTTTACAGTCAGTCTGTGCTAGGCCTGGCGAGGGCAAGTGCAACAGGAGGCAAGTCAAGCGAAAAAATGTGGCAGAACACAGTGAAGAAAGGGTGAACTTGGGCTTCTTAAGCCTATGATTTCTTCATGCTCTTTACTTTTGCTAGGGTTCCTGGAAACAGTGTTTTTGTGTAGTCATACAGGGATGATAGTGAATAATTGTCAATACCTCCAAAAAGAGCCCTTCCCTTTGACTTTGCCTATGTGTATCTTCTAATTTTGTAGCTCACTTCTGGGCTAGCTGCTTCTTTCCTTGCTAGCTGCCTTTTTAAAGTATTCCCTACTGTCTGATCCTCTGCAAATTAAGATTCTCCTCCACATATGAAACTCTATAGCTCATTTTTGTCATACCTCACCAGCTACTCCTCGGTGAGAAGAAAGAACTTGTCACATCCCTTGCTTTGCCGTGAGGCCTGGCACTATAAAAGAAAGGAATTTAATTGGATTCTCAAGTTACTGGATGTAACACTAGGCTTGAATTCTTCCACCTGAACGACCTTTTAGAGGCTGTGCTGCCTTTTCCTTCTGGCCAGGTACTGTCTCGCTCAGCTGGTGCTTCCCTCTTCTCTGTATATACTATTTGCTGCACTGATCTAAGGTTTTTATGGCTACAATCAAAAGGTAAATGAAGGCTCACTGCAGGGCTGAGCTTTTTTACCTACCTCTCAGATGGTTTTAAACTCCATGTGCCTCAGGCTCTAGTTGCCATGTTTTCCTCACCTGAAAAAATCCTTCTGTGCCTTAATGCTTCACTGCCCAGTACTCCAGTAACGCCACCTCTGTGAACTGGTCTCTGCTGGAGCAGTGTTGTTAAACTGCCATCTCCAGCCCATGGCTCAATGTCATTTCCCATCTCACACTGTCTTCCTTGCTCTTTCCACTAACGTGTCCTCGAGTAGAGCACAAATCACTTGAACACTAGAAGCAGGCAGCAGGGCAGGCACTTTGTCAGACAAAGCCCTAGTTTAAGCCTTGCTGCTGGCTCCTAATCTGTGAGGGCAGCATATGCTTTTCTTAGCAAAAGTGAAATCGGTGCTGCTTCAGAACAGTTTGAACAAACTACCCATGCTGCCCCCAGCCTGGGCTAAAGCTCCTTCAGCCTGTGATCACTAGGAAAACGTCCTAATTCTTAATCAGGTAGTGAGCATTGCAATACCAAGGTACAAGACTTCCAGGAGGTGTCACTGAATTTAACACTGGAACTGGACTCCATGACTCTTCCTTCGTTTAGAAGTTACTGTGGCAGATGGCAACAGTTCAGATTACACACAGTGTAGTGACTTTTTTATAAAAACATTTTTTTTTTAATATGGCTGGCTCCCTGTCTTACTTCAATGACTGGTTATCCCACTGCCCTGGGGCTTGGAGAACTGGTGGGATGTTTGGGGCTGAAGTCAGAGTTGAGCTCTGAGCTGAGTTCTTATGATTAAGTTGCAGATGGGGCTGCCTATAGGCTCTGTACATCAATACCATGAGCCAGGCCTTGAACTTGCAAATAACCAGCTAACAGCAGCCTTGGGTGCTTGTCCACAAAGTTTATTACAAAACTATGTACTGCTGCTGTCATTTAAAAAAAATAATTCTTAATTTAGTTTATCTGTGCCAGACTTCACCCTTCTCCTGGTGGCTACACTGGCTTGCTGTGCAGGAGTGTCTTCACATTAACTTGGTACAGAAGCAGTTCAAAATTCAGCATTAGGTCACATTAAAATTGGGAGAAAACATTTATAAAAACCTCTCTAAAAGTTCTAAAACAGGTAGGTAAAAGTTAAATATATGCAGGAAGGTCCTCACACTGCAGAAAGCTTTGAACTCTCTTCCTGTGCAGATTTTCTTGATCTGAAAGAAAAGGCACAAAATAGGAACATTAATTGGTTCAATTTCTCCCCAGGAAGAGTAATTTAGCTCCATGCAGCTTGGCTGCTGCAGCCCCGGACCCAAACCAGAGCTGCCTCTATCAACCTTCAGTCTTGCAGGTGCCTCGTGGATAAAATAGCGGTGGCTGCCCAGGCCACAGGCCCAAGGCAACACAACCACAAGCTGCTATCTGAAAAGGGAAAGCAAAAGATACAGCGCAGAGCCTGAGTTCTCATAAAAAAAATGGAAGAAGGACCAGATTGCATCAGTGTGCCTTGTGTTAGCACCTCCATACCTCTGCAGCCTGTTCAGCCTTTGCTTTATTAACCCTTGTTTTCCTCCAAGGAAAAGTATTTCCAGAAGAAATTGAGGAAAAATTGAGCCTGTAACACAGACTAAGCCTGGCTTTGTGTAGCACCAGACTGATCTCTTAGCAGGGGCTGCAGAAGGGCCAGTACCCCCCTCCACGTGTCAGGAGCAGCCCCTAGGTCTCAGCAGAGAGATGCCACAGCACCCCACCCGCAGCACCCCACGACCGACCTAGGACCCTTACTTAGGGCACCATTTTGATATCCACAGGGTCATAAGCTGAAGCTTTCATCTTTTCCAGTGGCTTCTTGAAGAGCTGCCGCAGGGCCTCATAGTTGGGCTTCTCCTCATACTCCAGTGCCATTACTTGCTGCAGGTAGCTCTGCAGGGCATCTGCAAAGCAAGGAACATCACTGCAACCCCAGCCATCCTTACCAAGCTGCCCTGTGGCCTCGCACACTGCTCTCCCTGCAGGCAGCTCACCCGCCCGCCTTGGCCAGCTGCAGAGAGGGAAAACAAAACCAAAGACTAAATAGGAAGCTCAAAGACAGGATGAAGAAATGACCTCTAGCCCCAAATGTTGCTGTTTTAAAGCCACCAGAACGTTTGCCTCTTCAGCAAGGCTCATGAATACAGAAAATGGGTAGCAGCCTCCTTGTTTAACTGTAAAGAAAATGAGGGATTGGTTTGCAGGAGGAGCTCATCAACCAGTCTGTGGAAGGCTTGGTGACCATCACCAGCAGAAGCCATCCTGGACTAGCACCCCAGCACAGAGAAGGCTCTAGTTTTGTGCACAGTCAATCGTCCTTCCCCAAGTCCCACTGGCACAGAGAGCAAGCCCATACCTGGAATGGATCTCTGCCTGAAGCACAGTCGGAGAAGGCATTTCACATCCGCCTTGTACCTGGAATAGTCAGTGCAGAGTGCGGTCAGACAAGAAGCCAGGGAGCAGGCACCTGAACAGCCTGTCATTGGCAATAGGGGCACAAAGAAAAGGCTGAGTTCAGATGGCCACATTCTGAATGGAGCAGAAAACAAATCCCTTGGCCAGGCTCAGCCTTTACAGTGGGATTTGCCCACATCCCAGTAGCGTTCTATGACTGAGTGATGCCTCTTCAGTCACAAAACCTCCCTCACTGTTTTCTGCTGAGCATTTCCCAAAAGAGCAGATGATTTCTCCTACTTTTCCTTCTTTTCCATCACAGTTTCTACTTTGTCCAGCTCATCAGACCAGGGCAAGAAGCCACAGAGCCATTTCAGAAGACAGTAGCCCAGAGATTCCAAGTCACTCCGGCGAGATGGTCCTGGTGGGAAGGAAGAGATATTCACGTGTGAAAAAAACCCAAGAGTTTGGGAGCCATCTCAGAAGAGGTGCAGGCTAGTGCCTCTCCTCCAAGGGCAAGTAAGGACTCCAGCACTAGCTGCACAACCTCAGCAACCTCTATTTGAGGTGCCCCTTCTGTAAACCAGGCAGCCTCGTGAAGGGGCAGAGGTCTATAAAGAGCAGAAGAAATGCAAGAGCTTTGTTAAGATGTGCTCTTGGTACTTCTGGGAGCCTGCTAAGTCATGCAGTTGAGGAATCACCTCCCAGCCTCTGGAGGAGGATTTGCCCAGTCTGAACAATGGGAGAGCACAGTCACATCCCCACCAGGAGAGGGACTGGCTAATTTAAATGCCTTTCCAGCTCTCATCGCTTCAAGGTCAGAGCAGAGCCTGCTGCAAATCTGTTTTGGGCAGGGATCCAGTCTGGCTTGAAACAGATCCCTGCTAAGCCAGCACAAAGCAGCCCTGTTTTCTATTCCTCGCACGCCTGCAGTAGCCAAGGCTCCAGACGGAGCAGGAACATCCCTGCGCCTCTTGCTGCAGTCACCGAGCGACCTGGCACATCCCAAGACAGCAGCCCAAAGAGAGGCAAGAGTGAACAGCCCAAAGAGGAGCTTGGTTCGAGATGCAGGCAAATGCCTGGACGGCAGCAGTAACAAATGCCAGCAGGGAGCCCTAGCTCCAGAGAGCACCGCCACAGTTCTAGCTGAGCTTTGCTGGCTCGTGTCAGAGACCCACCTGCTCCCTTGTGGCTGTCCAGACTGATGAACTCTACCGTGCCTTCGTGAGGGGTCCTGCTGCCTTCGCGCTGAGCCACGTGCTTCCCTCCTGGGCAGTAACGGAACGCAAAGCAATAGCCAGCTAGGGTCACCTAGAAGACATCAAGAAGTACACATCTGAGCGTGTGTCTGGTGTGAATTTTGCCCACAATCCTGCACCACAGCACCTGCTTGAGCCCCGCACAGACTGCACTGCTCCCCTGCCCAGCAGCGGGAACCTGGGTGATGCTCCACCCCATTTCACAAGCCCACCTTCACTGCTATTTCCTCGCAGCACTGCTCCTGCTCCCTACCTGCGTGAGGTCTGCTGGGTTCAAATAGACATTCTCAGCTGTGACGTCCCCGTGCACGTACTCGTTTTCATGAACGTACTCCAGGCAGTCTAGCTAGGAGTAAACAGAAGAGGCGAGCATCTCAGAACCATGCAGACTCCTTCAGCACCCTGGCTATCACTTGAGCTGGACCCTCCCCAGCTCCTTGCAGCTGGGTGGAGGACCACAAAAAGCACCCTATCTCACAGCATCTGATGTTCAAGTGTCAGGTTTCTCTCATTCTCCTTACCCCGAATTCCTCCAAGGTGACATACTGCTCAAAAGATGCTACTCAAGTTTACAATGGGCTCGAGAGATGCTACTTAAAGACCACAGCCAACCCCCTGGATCAGATTTAAAACACCTTTAAAAGATCCGGAAGAAAGTTATAGGTCTTTTCTGAAAAAGTCTCTTGGAAAATATTGGTTCTCTACATACCAGCCGGACAACGATCTGAAAAGCTGCCTTCTCCTTCAGCACGTGTAAGCCATCATTCAGGATGGACTGAAGACTTCGCCCTAAGTCACAGAACACCAAAAACCTACAAGAGACAAGGGTTTGGCACATAGCAGTACCTACCTGATCTGGAAACCCTGCAACAGACACTCGTCAAAGCAATCCGCCTGGATTAGACCCCCCCCTTCAACTCCCAGTTGACCTGCGCAAACATTTCCTCCACTTTTGATAACCAAAAACTCCTTGAAAAGGAGAGACACGCCGAGCACGTGTTGCAGATGTACAGCCTGAGTCTCCCCTTGGCATTAAGCTCAAAAGACAGGAATAAGGTGTCCCCAGGCCTGAGGGGCAGAAACGCAAAAGCAATGACTTCACCGGCAAGACAAGGACTGAAGGAAACAGAGTAACAAGAGGCAAACCATTTGTTAACAAATGAGACAGGAGCAGTGCCTAACGTTAGGAGCCCAGGGGACAATGACAAAAGGAGCAGCAGACAGCAAGGAGAGAAGAGGGAAAGCCCTTCACAGAGTCGCCTCACCTGTAGCTATCTGCGTGTAGTCCAAAGCCAACGCAATTGGGGATTCCCAGCAATGGCACAGAGTGCCACTTCTTCCACTTCTCCACTAGAATGGGGAGAGAAGAGGACAGAGTGCGGCAGATGCTGCTAAGGAGCTCTAGAACAAAGCAGCTCAGTCCGGGATGCTCTTTCTCCGAAGGCTGCTCTGCCCTGGGCAGTTCACAGGGGGAAGCCTCTCTCCTACTGATTCTGTCCCAGAAACGCCAGCCTGACGTGCTGGTACTGGCACATCAATGCACACAGCGCTGCAGAGAAAGAGTAAGACAGAAAGGACGCTGGGAATACCAGAGCGGGCCAGGGCATGTGGTTGCTATGGGGCTAGGTAAAACAAGAAGAGGGGAGAGAGGGAGGGATGGAGAAGCAGATTTTTATAGTGTCCCCAGAAGTGCAGGTTTGACTGGAATTCCTCCATCCCCCCTGCTCAAACACCTGCCCACCTTCTCTGGTCAGCTCTGCTCTTGCTCAAGTTTTTGGGTCAATGGAGCAAATACCAGACAGCAGCGGCCAGAAGCACCCGTGGAAGGGGCAGAGGAGAGGGAGCCAAGGCAGGTCAGGCTGCAGGGCTGAGCAGCTACCAGTGAGATCAAGCCAAAGCATGGGCAGAGCAAGAAAGCTTCAAAACACCAATACTGGGTGCCCTAAGGTACACAGAGACTCCTGGCAGAGCAGGCGTGTGGCCCAACAGCTCAGCACTCTGGCACCAACCAAGCAATGAATTAGTTTATTCTAGCCTGGCCTTCCGAGACTCTGACGAGAGAGGGACGCCAGTTTTCCTAACAAGCAGCCCGGTCCTTGCCCCTCCACGCAGCACCGACCTGTGCCTGCCTTTGCAGCTCGCTGGAAAAAGTTCTGTTCATTGTAGATCTTTCCATCTTTGACATCCTAAAGGGAACGGAAAGGAGGAGCATTAATTCAGCTGCACACACCCTGCTAGAAAGTGAAACTTGGGCAAGACTGCTACAAGACCTTCACTACTCATTTTAAAGACAGCAACAACCCCATACCCCCCCAAAAAAAATAACCAAATACAGAGCTGAGAACAGAGCTCAGGCCTTTGGGTTCACTATTTAACGCTGTGCCTAACAACCGCATAAACTCTGAGCATCAGCACAGAATGAGGGAGCGGCTGTCTCACACTGGATGTTTCAAGCACAACCGCTTACAACTGGCTGTGGGTGAAAAGCACCTAGACAATGCAGACCATCTGGCAACCTAGAGCGAGCTCTGGTCCCAAAGCCGTTATTTTAAAAGGAGCCAGAGGCAACCTTCGCATCCACAGCACAGATAAGGTTATTTCTGCAAACAGGCAAGTCCCAACCCAGAACTGTAACCTTTTATTCTAGATGTCAGAAAGTGAGACAAGTAAAGTCTGTATTTGTGACATTCAAGGGTCTGGGTCGTATGCTGACACCTTACAATCCATCTTTTTTAAATCAGCAAGCATTACTGCCCTTTTACTACTGCTGTTACCGAGTGACCTGAAATGCACACAGTTTACAGTCACTATATACGCACACGTATATACATACTCAGCATACTGCAAGCTGACTTAAGACAGATGCCGTTATGCATGGGAGGAGGCAGCACTTTTCTGTTCTGGCTGGTTTGATACCAAAGGCCCTACCCACAACTGGCCGAGGTAGCTGGAGGATCAGCAGGCTCCAGACAACACAAACCAGACTGTTCCAGAGGATATTTTATCCTGCACCTCGCCTGGTGAGCCAATCTGAGCCATCAAACCCAGGAGCCAAGGCGCTCTTGCGTGCCATATCATACTCAGCAGTCCTCTGCGACCGCGCAAAACGCCAAAAGATGCCAAAGGTGCAAACTATAGGAGTTGTGAGCACTGTGTGCAGAAGTGACCAGTTTCCCACCTACTGGTTCTAGTTTTGTGGCAGTGAGCTGTCTCTTCTCATTAACACTCTACTATTTCTCTGTCCTCTCAAATGGCTTTTCTCTGACAGAAGGGAAAGGGATTTTTCCAGAGTGGGCACCACCAGGTCCCTCCCAGAGCCCTTAGTCAGCACTGGTCTTCCCACAGATGAGCAATCCCCAAGAGCAGACAAGAAAACAATCTTTCTGCTCTGGTTTGTGAGCTACTGAAAAATCAACCAGCTGAATTTCCATTACAGAACAGCTGTTACTGGAAATAGCACGTTTCTGGAGGACCCAGGTCATTGGCAAGTGCCTAGAAAGCTGGCTTTGAATTCCAGCTGTAGCTCCTGTTGGACTGAAAGATGTGCTCTGGCCTTACAGTCTCTCAGTGCTGGTTCACCACCCTGCCTCAGCACAGCCACCAAATTCTGACCTCTCTAGTTTCCCCAGACTTCAGCAGGGTATGCGTGCGCTTGCCATACCGGAAAAAAAGCAGGTCTGACATTAATGAATCAAGAGCTCTACCTCACACCACCAAATCCAGTTTTGGACTACTAGGGAGCTTGGCGGATCAGAGAAGCAACTTTTTGGGATGAAGGCTTTTCCTTTTTTTAATCCTTATACCTCTTTTCTCCACACCTTTAGTGGAAGAGCCAGCTTTTGGGATGAAGGCTTTTCCTTTTTTTAATCCTTATACCTCTTTTCTCCACACCTTTAGTGGAAGAGCCAACTTCTACTGAAATCCAAGCATGACACCCTCAGGGAGTTATATCCCTCTCCTAAGCTGGAAGGGGCCCTGCGACTGCTTTCTCTGAATTCCTCAGACACTCTTAGCCATACAGGCCAAACGTGTCGAGCCCTGGGCACTGGAAGCAGTACACTACGTACTATTCCTTACCCAAACAGATCAAAACTCACAAGTTTGAGGGAGTATCTTTGCTTTTGAGGGCAGGTTCCAGATGCTGACTGTGCTGTGGAAGGATGGAACAGATGTGGTTACAGGAGCACAGAGAAGAGGTACTTGCAGTGTCAGCTGCATCACTGAACACAGCCGGTGCAGCTGCCTTTTGCTTATCCTCTGCTTCTTTTACTTGGTCTTTGCAAAAGCATCCTCTGCGACAGCATCTTCCCAGAGAACTACAAAATAATTCTTACCTCGCTCCAGAAGCACAGCACCCCTGACATGCTTCGAGTGCAGTTCTGCTTAAGTCACAGAAGCATCTAGGCATGGCTACAGTAGTGGGGTGCTTTGAAGGTGGTACGTAAAGAACAAATCGTTAGTAGGATCTCAAAGGCAACCCCAAAGTCATTTGCTGAGTGTTCCCTCCAGCTCACTTCTTAGTTTGTCAAGTCTGTAAGTGATGCCAAGGTCCCTTCCGCTCTGCGCGGATGTTAGAGTTATACGTGGCCTTCCTCCTTCACAAAGATACACACCCGTTGGCCTTAGGGCAGTTCCTCTTCTGCTCTTAGACTGAGGGCTATACACAGGTTATCTGCTGCTCGTCACCCAAAAGGTGTTTCTGTAAAAGCACCCTCCGCTATAATAACAACCATAACATTGATCTTCTCTTTTGTAACACCACGTCTTCTTAAAGACATAGGTGGATGCCCAGACTTTGTTATGCAACAGCCTAAGCAATTAAAAAAGAAACCAAAGCCAACTATCGGGCAAAGCTTACTAATGGATGAAATTCCTCCTGAGGAATGTTTCCAAGTTAACAATGGAGCGTGAAAGCAAAACCTTTTCTTTGGAAGTTTACAACTAGACTGGGGAGACCAGCGGTCACGGAACAGCCCAGTCGATGTAGCTGCTTGCTGTCGGCCCCACACAGCTGACACTGAGTCCATACCGACGCCACCAGAACCGTGCGGTGCCGGCAGCATTTTGGCTTCGGACCTAAAACCCAGAAAGCGTAGCTCCGCACACCAGAGCCGCCCAGCTCCCGCTCGGGCTTGGGCCAGCGCTAACACCCGCGTTGTGGTTCACGGGTGGGTGCCCAGCGTGGGCCCGCACAACCGCCGCCCCCCCGCACACACACCCCCACCCCCGCCCCGGGNTGCAATTAGAAACTACCCTGTAATAGCACTTGCAGAAGAAAAGGGGTAGGGCATATCAATTAGGAGGCTAAAGGCCACCTAAAATAACTATAGAGAGTAACTATAGCTCCAACAAGCCAAACAGTGCCTCCAGTTCTTGAGGGGCTTGTTACTCTTGACAGATGCAAGAACTTACAGCCTAGAAAAAACCTCACACACCTCATTTCAGTTCTTCATCGGGGCTTGAAATAAGGGCTCTGATACTTTCTCTTTGCAAAACGTGATGTGCGGGCCCCGGCCCCGCTCCCGCCAGCCCCCGCCGCTGCCCGCGACCCGCCATGGTCCCGCCAGGAGCCGCCCCGGCACCTGCCGCGTACACCGCGCATGCGCAGCCAGCGGTCACCGCCTCCACAGGTGCGGCGACGCCCGCGCATGCGCACAGCTCGCTCGCCGCGCCTGTTCCCCGCGGAGCCGCTGCGGCCCCGGCAGGTCTGGCGGCCCGGGACGGGGGTACCGGGGGTACCGGGGGTTCACGGGGCTCCTCGGCCGCCGCTGCCCCTGTGCCCGCCGAGCGGCCTGGACTGCGCGGGACCGGCAGGCAGGCCGCCTTTGGGGGCAAGGAACCACCCCGGGAGACGCCGGCGGCCGCCTCGGGGGTCTCCTCAGGGGTCTCCTCAGGGCTCCCTCAGGCAGGAGCAGGCGGAGTCTCCAGCGCTTCCCCCTGGGCTCCGGCTCTTCGTTTGTAACTTAGAAACCGGCATCAGCAAGCTGCTTAAAAACGACCTGAGGACTACGGAATAGGTTCTCAAAATTAATGACTGCTAATAGTCGCATGAGGCCGGGAGGAGTAACTGTATATTGTGTGTGTATGCCATCCCTTATGTACGCTGTACCCCTGTAAACCTCAAGCGTGCACCAATATGTTACCGTAGAAGAAGCATAGGTGGGCTTGGACCTTTCCCATGGGGGACAAGGCCGAGGTTTGCCTGGGGAAGGTACTGAGCACACAAGGCGCGGTGGCTCGGGGAGAGGCAGGGGCGAGCGTGCCAGCGGGGACCCGCAGGTTCTTCTGCCGGGGAACATCTCGCGCGTATCCGTGTGGTTTTTCAAAGCCCGTCACCGTGAACCATCCGAGCACCGCGGCCGTGGGTGCGAACAGGAGCAAAGCAGAACTGGAAGGCGACGCTCACCTGAGGAAGAGCTGGGTGGCAGCAGTTGCGCTCAGGAAAGCTTAGGGAATGAGGAATGAGCTCGCTGTGCGGATGTGGAAGGCAGAGCAGCGGTGGAAGGCAGCATAAAATAACACGTGGGGTATCGCCTACGTGGCTGAGCCCACCACGGAGCTCTGGGGCTCGTGCCAGACCTCGTCCTGCCACGGGCTGGGTCCCCCCTCCCAGTCCCTCTGAACACCGGAACGTGTGCCTAAGGTTCACTCAGCGCGCAAAAGGGTCCCAGCAGAGCCAGAACTGCCGAACGACGCTGGGAGGCTCGGCACGTGTGCACGCTGGTCTCTGCAGCCTGTCGCCTGGGTTTTTCTTCGAAGCACGTGGACGCTGTCAGGAGCGACAGGGCAGGTTGGCTGGGTTCTTGCGTTCCTCCCTCCCGTGTTCGTCAGGCCACTGCGCTCTACAATCACTCTTTTTCATTTGTCCCTGGCATTGTAGGTGGCAGCAGGGGTGTGCTGAATGGCTCACCTTACTGTTCCCCCCCACCACACAACCTTCCTTTCAGTCCCAGTTATTCCCGCACCCCACACAGGTGCGGGCGGCAATTCCTTTGTCAACCAAAGCATCCCCTCAGAATTTTGACACAAAAGAAGCGGTCCTTCATCAAATGGTTTGAATTTACCTTTACAGGCTGATGTGTGGTTTTTTGTCTTCCTTTAGTTCTTGAATCAAGACCAACAATGCTTGTGCTAAAGGCCTCCACGGTGACGGGTGGCACCGATGTGAATGCCTTGTTTCTGCAACGATTTCTTCAGCCTTGTAGTTACCACTTTATTTTTTTAAACTTTTTAAAGCAGTGTTAAATCATGATCATAGCTCTATAATTTTGTTGGTGGTTGCCTGGAGAACAGTTATCATGACCTGATTACATTCAGTTTGGGCAAAAAACAACCCATTCAGTAAACAAAAAGACACGGTGCTTTAAAAAGTCAAACCCCATAAAGACAAGGAAAACTCAGTGATGGGAAAAGGCAGACAGAAAACTGTGGGGAAAGACAATTCTTTTAAGATTTATTTCCAAGAGCCACCAAGCTAGTATTGCAGAAGAGAAACCTCCATCCTATTTCAGTGGCGTTTTGAAAATACCAATTAGCAATAAAAAAAAGAAAACTGTAATAAATGGATGAAAGGGGAAAGAGACAGCAATTTTCCCCACTTCATAACTGGTAATTTGCATCAGCAGTGGAGCAGGGCAAGCTGCGTGCCTGCAGTTACGTTGTAGGGGAACGTGAGGGCATTGCGCCTTCTGCCTGGTCTCAGCTCAGCAGGAATTTGTTCCCTCTTTCCTGCCTTGGGCATTGAAAACCAACCTGGGTTTTGGGCTGCAGAGGAGAATTGACTCCTGAGGAGCTTCCAGAGAGCAGGATAGATCCCAAGGTCGAGCTTTGCTGCTTTGAACCTTTAGGCTCTCGAGCGCTACGGGTGAGTGCGGGAGCCCCCGACCCGGAGCTGTTTGGGTGCTGCTGGTGTCCCAGAGGGCTGTCAGGGCACGCAGCGGGGGGGTGAGGAATTGGGGAGTGCCGGGGGCTGGTCCTGGAACAGGTACCAGGCTCTGGATGCTGGGGAAGTGCCACCAGGCCAGTGTGCCCAGTGGGGTACGACCAGGGTGGGGAGACCTGGGACTGTTCAAAGGCTGAGTCAGAGCAAGCGACAGGGATCGTGTCTTGTCCTCTTCGCCCAGGAGTGGCCTGGGAGCATCCCGGATTGCCACAGCCCCAGCAAACCAACCCTCTGTGTGCTCCCTGTTCCTGTTCCCATTCCCGTGGTAATCCCAGAACCCCAGTCCCTGGGCAGGGACCTCCCAGCCCACCCAGTGCCACCCCTGCCATGGGCAGGGACACCCTCCACTAGCCCAGGTTGCCCAAAGCCCCATCCAACCTGGCCTTGAACACTGCCAGGGAGCCAGGGGCAGCCACAGCTTCTCTGGGCACCCTGGGCCAGGGCCTCAGCACNGTCCGTCCCCCAACACCCCCAAGTCCTTCTCCTCAGTTCTGCTCCCCATCCATTCTCCACCCAGCCTGTAGTTGTGCTTGGGATTGCCCTGAGCCACGTGCAGGACCTTGCACTTGGCCTTGTTGAACTCCGTGCGGTTTGCACGTGCCCACCTTTCCAGGCTGTCCAGGTCCCTCTGGATGGCATCCCATCCCTCCAGCATAATGCAGGGCTTGGAAAGTGCTTCCCGTTGTTTTAAACCAGCTCCAGCCCTGTGGCATTCCTTGATGCTCTGCTCTAGGAAATGAAGATATTCCTTCCTTTTCTCCCCTCTCAACGACCCCTTACCAGGTCCCTTCCCCATGGCCCTGCCAGGCTGCAGCGTGCACTGAGGGGAGCTGCTCCGTCTCTCTGCTCGGCTGCTTCCCTGCCTCACTGTCTTCTGCAAGCCGCCCTAGCCGTGCTCACACATCGCGGCAATCCCAGCGATTCCTTCCTAACGCCCTTTTCCCTCGGTTACCAACGCAGAGCCTGCAGGAGAGGCACCCGTGGGACTCCAGCATCTTTCCTGAACGACAAAGCTCGTTTCAGAGCCCGTCGTTGCGTACATAGAGGGTTACTTCTACGTTGCCTTGAATTTAATTAAATTGAAGATCGCATTTGCTGTCCATCTGCTCAGCCACTTGGCATCGTGCGATCTCTTTCCAGCTCTTCAGAGACAGCTTTACATTTGACCATGGAAACACTGTCTAGCATCAGCAAGGTCTGCTCTCTTTCGTGCCTGTACTGACTAGCGCAGGTCTGGCGCAGACCCTGTCCATTTATTCCTGCAGACCCTGTCCATTTATTCCTGCCCTTGTCTCCTAACTTTTAAGCAGTTAATTTACAAGCGAATCTCACTGTTAATCCACCTTAATGTCCTGAAGAGCTTTTGGAAAGAGATTTTGTCAAAATTTTGCAAAGATTGCTGTTTATATATCATCTGATTCACCATTATTTACATCTTCCATGTAATTCTAGCAAGACTTCCCTCCTCCAACCCACGCCAGATGTTGTCTCCGCACTGCGTGTTTATTCATACATGTTCCAATACCACTTTTCCCTCCATCTTTCAGAAAGTTTTCCTGGTAGCAAAGCCAGCTTTAAGATCCCAGTGTTTCCTGGAGCCCTGTGGGACCCTTCCTAAAAATTAACCTGGCATTTCCACCTCCCTCCGCAGCGCTGGGGAGGTCGGGGTCCTGCTGCCTGCGTCCCGCTGCAGGTGCCAGCGGCAGTGGGTTTCCAGCAGCCTTCCTGCTTCTGACGGGTTTGCAAAAAATACGCTGGCGTTAATTTTTACAATGTAAGCAAATTATGTTCAAACTGTTTTTTTTCATCTGTGTGAATGTGGTTTTTAACTTGCTGGGGGTTTTGCATCTTGCTGTTTTCCTGGTTTGAAAAAGAAAATGCCAGGTTTTGAAGAATTTTAATTTTATTTCGTTTTATTCATTTTAGGTTTACTGTTTATTTGCATTTTGGCTAGCTTGCTTTGCTGTTAAACCACCCTCCTGCAGGCTCACCATGGTATTGCATTAGGAGCGACACATCCACACCGGCTGGACAGTATCACCCTGTCGTTTACAAGGACTTTCCTCTGTATTTGATTTTCACCTCTTCCAACATGTTTGTTTCTTTTCCGCAGTTCCTTCTGGCAAGGACAGGTAATCCTGCAGAGGTTTTCCACCCTTGACTACACATGCGTTGGAGCGCGGCAGCTCCCGACAGGGACGCCGACTTTGCTGAGATGGCGGTGGCTGGCAGGCTGGACGGAGTTAGGAATTTACCTCTGGATGATTCCCCGCCCCACTCATCTCACCCGCTGTTCTCCATCTAAAACCCCTCCTCTGACTGTTTTTATTTCAAGGGCTAGCACCCAGCTCTGTTTTCCTTTAGCCAGAGCCCACCTTTCCTGGAGATGCTCACTCTATCCCAAAAGTTTCTCTAGTTCTTTTCTAAGCCGAAATCCAACTCACACGCCAGCAACTTGCTGAGCTGGCAGCACTGCCTGCCCGGGCTCCAGCTGCCTCTAAAGCTGTGGTTCAGGTGAATTTTTAACTCTCCCTTGGTCTTGGAGGAGGGAAAAATCAACATTTTTAGGACGAGACCCGTCTCCCTCTGGCCTTTGCGTGCTGAGGATGGTCCATGCTGCTGTGCCCGCTGGGAACGTTCAGGCAGCTGGGATGGCAACAGAGCGATCCCCGTCTCCTCCCTACAGGGATTTCCTGGGTGTCTGCTCAGTTACGTCTCCCTTATCTCACCCCTCGGCACGGCTGCCAGCAGCCCAAACACATGACTTCTCGGATTTACGTGCTGGCAGAGATCTACGAGCTTGACAGAGTGCCCAGAGCTGCCAGTTCTTCAATTGCCCGTAATGAAACGAGGCTATTCCCTTGCCTTTACACACCTCTCTGATCCTGAAGCGAAGCGATGCCGCTCGCACGGCGGTGCTGCAGTCCCTCGGGAGCCTTGCGGCTCCGAACTGCCAGTTCCAATCCAGCACCCGTACGAGGTGCCAGCCGTGGGTGCAGGATGGCCGCCTGCCCGCCCGTGGGAAGGGGCCGCGGGGACACCGGCTGCCCTCGGCAGCAGCGGGGCAGTGCGGGCAGAGCCTGCCCACACGTGTCCCGGGCTGTGCTGCCTCCCCAGCTCCATCCGCCACCTCTCCCGCCGCTCGGCCAGGCACGGAGCAGCAGCGGAAGCAGATGTTTCCAGCCACGTCTCCCGGGTGCTGGCAGTGCACCGGGGTCTATCAAGGGCACTGAGCTCTGGAACCCCCAGGAGGGACACGGGGACAGAGCAGGGACACCCCGGGGACACTCTGCTGCAGGCCAGAGGCTGCGCCAGGGGAATCGCAACTTGAGGAGGGCAGGGATTGGGAAGAGCAGCAGGGGATCCTGGAAAGCTTCCTCCCGTGCCAACCTTCCCAGCCCACGGAAATCTTCCTGCGGCTGAGCGCTGCAAGGGGAATCCGTCCTCCCTGCACATCTGCCCAGCGCTTCCAGAGCAGAGGGACACACTGGGAGACTCCAGCCTGGCAGCCCAGGCTGGGAGCCAGCGTGCCTCGTGGGGCAAGGGGAGAGGGAATCCTCCTCGGCGGAAAGGAGCCCGAGAGAGCTGGTCCTTGCACCCGGGCACAGCAGCGAGATGGCTTCGTTCCCCCGGGGCATGCGGGAGCAGCATCTTGTACCCAATCCCAGCATCTCGTCCCCAAGCCCCCGCGGTGGGTGCACAGGCAGGCTGAGAAGCTGAACCCCTTCACCACCGCACCCCTGCTCCAGAAGCGAGGGAGGGTGAGCTGCAGCAACCCTCTTGGTCCTGCTTGGGAAGCGACAAGGACAAACCTTTCCCCAGAATAAGACCGGATGGGAGCTCCCCCCCACCCCGTCTGCTTTTAGGCAGCCAGTGTTCCCAAGAAAAATGGTTGTTCCCACCCGCCTGGCTGTCCCTGTGTCTGGGGGAGCAGAAGGCGCTGGATCCGCTCCCCTGCTTTCATGGGAACCATCATCCCTCCTGGGTGCTGGCACTCGAGGGTAAAAAATGCCGGTCCCAGCATTGCCCCATCGGCGGTGCCGCGAAGTTAAGGAGTGGGAAGAAACCGGGACAAGATGGGAAACGCTCTCAGCTGACGTCGGCACGCTTTACCCTGGCCCGGCAGCTCATGGGATGTGGTGTCCAGAGAAGCCCTCGCTGCACGTCCCCGAGCCACCGGCTGCCCTGGAGGAAGGTGCCGCCGGACGTGGCGGGGTGTCTGCCCTGCCCACGCTCCCTCCTGCCTGGCAGGGAGCAGCAGGAGGCCGGGATGGAGGGCAAGGAGCCAGGCAGGGGCTGTGGCACAAAGGCAGCGGCGGTGAACACCAGCCAAGGTCCTCGCCGGGATACTGCCGCGGGCAGCAGGGCTGCGGGGGAGCAGAGGAACCGAAGGAAGAAGCTGTTTAGCAATGTTCTCTTCCCAACACCTGCCTTTCCCTGCGGGCTGCGGGAGGCGGGACGAGGAACCAGCGCACCCTGTGCCGGGCCCGCGCCGTGTGTTCAGGCTGGCGTGGCTGCGCTGGGGACCTGCTGGCACACAGCACCTCTGCCAACCCCTCCGGCATTTTGGTTGTTGTTCGGGTGGTGCAGGGGAGGCGTTGCTTCCACGGGCAGCTGAGAGGGTTTCCCGACCCCTTTAAAACAGGCGTGAGCCTGAAGGCGGGCGTGGGGCGGGCAGGGCTGGGGCTGCTGAGCCAGGCAGCCCGTCTGAAGCGGTGCGGTGGGCGTCCCCGCTGCTGGTGATGGGGGGGCCGCAGGGGCTGCCCCCCCGGGAATAACCCCTCGGTGGAGGGGGGTGATGGCAGCCGAGAGGGGAAGGCAGTGGCGAACAGCTCGGTGCAGTGATTCCGTGGGACGGAACAGGAGCGGGGTTGGCAACCTCACATTCCTCCCGTCAGATGCCGATGGGAGATCTCAGAGAGGGACACCCCCCAAACAGGCACTCCCTAGCTCTCTGATACCCCGCTGCCCTTTTCTGGCAGCGTCCTGTGGGTTTCTCCTGTGTCCCCGCTCAGTCCACCGCCCCGTCTCCTGCATGGTCCCCATCCCGGGGGCGAGCTGAGTCACCGCGATGCCACCGCGCCTCGTTGCAACATCTCCCATCGCCTGTTCTAGGAGCCACGAGGAGCCTGTAAATACTTTCTTTGGCAAGACTTCTGTTTTGATCTGACCGCTCGGCTTCCTTCAAAGGCAGGCACAGAGGAACTGCGTGAGGCAAGAGGGAAGGTCACGGCGAGAACTGAGGCGGCCGTGCTTGGGGAGGATCAAACCTGGGCTGGAGCAGGGGTGTGGACGGGCGGCTCAGCCCGGGCTGACATGATGCTGTGGTGTGTCACCGCGGGCACCAGCTGTCCCAGACCTCCCCCAGGACCACACTCACCCGGCTGGAGGCTTCGTCTGAGACGGGGCCAGGGTCCCCAGGCTGCAGCGAGCGCTGGGGTGCAGAGCCAGGGCGAGACCTTCCTCACACCGTTCCCGCTGCGGTTGCAGCAGGATGCGAGTGCAACACGGCGACAAGCGATGGGGGAAAGCAAACGGGGAGATTACAAGCCCACAGCCGGACCACGCTCAGCCGGCACACGCCATCCCCACGCCCAGCCAACCTGCATTATTCACACTTCAAAGCGCACGTGCGGCTCTGCTGAGGGACGGCAACTCGCTGAGCCCGGCCGGCTCCTTCCCGCCTCTGAGCCCTGAAATGAGTTTCGCAGGATGCCGCTAAACAGATGAGTGCGAGCTGGGAAGCTTCGCTGTGGTCTGACGGCTGCTCGGCTGTCCCTGCCAGACGGGCTTCGGCTCCGCCGGTGTCTGTCGAACGAGCCGGGGAAGCACCGGGACGCTCCCGGTTGTGGCTCCGCAGGCAAGAGCTGGGTCTGTGCGTCTCCCAGGGCAGCCCGGTGGGAGATGGGACCCGAGCACAGGCCAGCCGGCCGGGACGCTGCTTCTGCAGCCACCCCGTCCAGCGCAGCAGCACCCTCCAAGCAGAGCACGGCTGGCGGGCGACCGTCACGGGTCGAGACCCACGGGTGTAACTCGCTCCAGGTGCCCCGGGAAGCCAAACCTCAGCTTTTGCCAGCGACCGGAGCAAAGCCGNTTTATTGCCTGGAGACAGGCAGGAGCTGGATGGATGCTGCCCCGCTCCCCTGCCTGCCGCGGCCCGGAGGGGCTGGGGGTCACTGCGGCNGCTCCAGGTGCCCCGGGAAGCCAAACCTCAGCTTTTGCCAGCGACCGGAGCAAAGCCGCCGAGGCCATCACGGGGTGTCACTCTCCGTTCACACACGGCTATTTTTAAAGCTGGTGCTTCCCTCTCTCCCTTACCGCAACAGCTTCGCCCCCGCCCCGGTTCTGGGTCTCACTTTATTTTCTGCTCTCCCAGGGGCCAGCCGGGGCACGGCGCGTGGCTACGAAACCCCACGCCGATTGCGGTGAAGAGATGCAGAAGACCCTCTCCCCAGCAGTCGCATGCGATCACCGCAGCGTTCCTCTTCGTGCAGACACCCCCCTCCCC
>VXBL01003625.1:268961-291003 GCA_013400195.1 Aramus guarauna
CCCCATTTAAAAAATAAACCCTTTTTCCACTCTGCAGAGATCCCAGGAGGTATAAGCCAGCCCAGCTCAATGCTTGGTGTTTGCAGAGCAGAAGAAGCTTTTGTGGCAGCCGGGGTGCTGCCTCCGGCACGTGGTCGGTGCAGGCAGGAGAGCAGGCAGGTGAGGAGCCGCTGCGGCTGCGGGGCGGTGCCATGCCCGGCCTGCGGTGTGCTCACCCCGTACGGGCGCCTGGCGTCTGTAGGTGTGTTCATGACGGCACCGCAGCCCGTGGCTGTGCCCAGCGGTGATCCGGGCTGTGGCACCGCCGTGCCGGCGGCCGTGGGGCCAGGCAGGAGGCGGTTTAACACCCCCGAGCGTGCAGAGGTGTCAGGGAGGAGCTGCGCCATCGCATTAAAAAGCAATTGCTGAGACAGCAGAGTTGTGAGAATAAACCTCTTGGTGCTCTTTTCGTGCGTCGTGTTGCTCTTCTTTCCGGTCCACTGGAGGGGAGGGTGGAAAACTCCCTTGGTCTTGTAAAGCCTGGCTTAGCCAGAGCCCTCAGAAGAGGTTAATGCTGCTGCTTCTGCTCTGGGCAGTGCCCCAAGTGAGCAGCACCGTGAATCCCTGTGCCCAGAGCTGCTCCTGCTGCTGGGACAGCTCGTTAGCTGGCGCTGCAGTGAGGGAGGTTTGGTGCTGAGCTGCTCTTGCACCCGGGCTGGCCTCAGGCGAAGGCAGCTCCGTTTGCGAGAGGAGTTAAGGTGGCTGGGTCTACATTTCACCTCTCCTCCCCAAACCTGCCTGGCCCCTGTGCTGAGTGTGTGGGACTCCTGGCCGAGCTCTGGGTGCTGCCTCCATCTTCCATCCCCCCCCGGCTGGGTGATGCAGCTTGTGGTGGGAGCAGCCCGGTGCTTACCACTCCCCTCCCTGGAAGCAAGTGGGACCCTCGCAGTGATTCCACGAGCAGAAATCCATCGGTCAGCAGCGTGTCCCAGCACCTCCCGTGAAACAGAGTGGGGGGTCTCACGGCGGGGATGCGGGTGTGCATGGTGCTGGTTGGGACCACTCCTCCCCCTGCCCCTCTGGTCAGAGATGACCCCAGTTCCCCTGGGATGAGCAGAGTTTTAAATGCTAATTAACCTGGGTTGGATGCTAATTAACCTGGGTTAATTCCCTGGCTAGGGGGAAGTCTGCAGGAGAGGCAGCCCTGGGGGAAACAGGCAGGGGCTGGAGGGTAAAATGCTCCAGCTTTGCTGCCTGGGTGCGTTCACCGGACTTGAGTTTGTTGTCTGCTTGCTTGAACCTCAATTGAGGGGAAAAAAAAAAAAAGTCACCGTGTTTAGTGCAGACAGGCACTGGGTGGAGACTGAGCCCGTGGGTATGTTCATGCTGCACAAGGACACAGGTCCCTGTAGCCAGAGGCTCTGCCTGGTCCCATCCTGGACTGGGACACAGCACCCATGTCCTGCTGCCTGCGACCACTAAGCTCCGGCAGAAAAATCTTCGCTGGCTGCAATAGCTTTGCTGCGCTCTGCTTTACCAGGTCCCAGCCTTTCATTTAGTTACAGTATTTTTAGCTCCCAGCCCCGTTAAGCTTTGGGCAAGGTTGCTCTGCTTTGGCAAAAGCTCTCGCAGCTGCGGCTGGGCCCCACGGCAAGAGGTGCGTCGCTGCGGTTGCCTGCAGCAGCGGTACAGGCAGGCGCTGAGCGCTGCCTGCTCCTGGGCAGAGCCCCGTTGCACCGGGAAACAGCAAACAACCAGCTCAGGTCGTTCAAACCCAGCAGCGGGACGGGGAAGGCTCTAAAGGAGGGTGGTGTGAGACGGAGCGGTGTTTAGGGAAGGGGGCCGGAAAGTCCTGAGGGGTGTGGGAATCGGCGCAGTGTTGTTCCCGGTCTCTGGAAAAACCCAGGTTGTGAAACCTTGTGAAATGCAAGAACGCTTCTGCTGGATGCACCCATGTGGCCCGAACCCTGTCACTGTGTTTGATGTACCTTCCATGTTTACATCTTAAGTTTTATATCTTTTTTTTTTTTTTTTCCCCCCTGTAGAAACGGCAGATCTTGGTGACAGTCATCGAAATCTGCCTGCCGCTGCTCTTCGCCGCCATCCTGATAGCGCTGCGGCACCGGGTGCACTCCATCAGCCATCCCAATGCCACCATCTACCCCCCCGAGACCGTGGATGACCTGCCGGGCTTCTTCTACCGCCGGCACCCCAGCAACCCCTGGGAGCTGGCTTACGTCCCCTCCAACAGCAGCGCCGTCAGGAGCATCGCCGAGGCGGTGGAGAAGGCTTTACCCATCAGCATCAGAGGTGAGCGGGGCCCGGGGGCTGCGGCTTCCGCCCCAGAAATTGGTACAAATTTTTACTGCCATAATTCCTGATGCTCTGTTCCAGGGATGCAAAAAAAAAAATTTTTTTTTTTTGTTTTTTTTTTTTTTGTTATTTTTGGTTTTTTGTTATTTTTGTTTTACTAAAACTACAGGGTTTGGTTTTGATTTTTTGGTTGCATTTTGTTACAGTTTCCAGCTCGAAAAATATTCCCCTAAAATAGTTAAAGAAGGTGGCTGTCACTTCCCTGAGACAACGTATTTTTGGAAATGTTGTTGCACAGAAAATCTTATCGCTTCGTGTTCCAAAGTGAAGATAACGTTAGGATTTTCTCTGAAAGGAGAGCTGACTCCTGCTCTCCAGGAGGAGCAATCCCCTGGGTGCCCCGCCATGCATCCCATGGAAATCCCCCGTGTCTGACAGCAGCGGTGTTTCCCAGCTCTGGCTGGAGCACATCCCTCGTGTCCTGGACCAAAATGCTATTTTTGGCGATGGCCGAGCATCGGCCCGCGTTGCCGTGCTCCGTGCCCGCATCTCCGTCCTTCCCCCCTCCGCAGCTCAGGGCTTTGCCTCGGAGAGGGACTTCGAGGAGTACGTCAAGTCGGACAACCGCTCGGGCAGCGTGCTGGCTGCCGTCGTGTTCAAGCACCGCTTCCAGCACAGCGCGGCCCCGCTGCCCCTCCAGGTGAGCAGAGCTGGGGGGGGACGAGGACGGAGGGGGACACGCACGGCATCCTCCCGCCCTCCGCGATCCAGACACCGCTCCTCTCTGTCCCTTTGTCTGTCCCTGTAGGTCGACTATGAGCTGCGCTTCAAGTACAGCCCGAGGAACGCCCCGCGGAGCGAGCAGACGGGTTTGAACCCCAACCTGGACCGGGACTGGCACACCAGCTACCTCTTCCCGCTCTTCCAGCTGCCCGGGCCCCGGGAAGCCAAATTTGCCGATGGGGGGACGCCGGGTGAGGGTCACCTCTGCTCTGCCACGGGCTATCGCTCGGCCAAAGGGATGGGTGTTACAGGGATTCACTGAGGCTCTGAGTTTTTAAATAAATAGTTTAACTTAATTTTTTATTTAATTAAATTCAAATAATTTAATTAATCCATTTTATTTAAAGAGTTTAAATAAATATCCCGTGCCGTCTTGGGCATCGCTGGCCTCTGGGTGCCTCTGCTGAGAGCAGTTGGATACGAACAGATTTTACTTACATGAATTTTTTAAATTTAATCTTCTTTTTCTCTCTTTTTAAATGTGTTCTTAATGGAAAATTTATTTCAGGGTCCAAACTGCTCACGGTTTATTGTGCTGCTTAAATACTTTAAAAGTAAGTAGAGCAATTCTGTGGTTTGAGCGTAGGGTTTTAAGGAAAGCCAAACCACTGACGGAGCAGGAGACAGCGGGGACGTTGCCAGAGGTTTAGGACTTGATTTTTTTGGGCGCTTCCTCTGTGGCTGCAAAAGGGATATTTCCCTCAGTTGGGTTTCTCCCTTCCATCGTTCAATATCGATGTCAAGGAAAAGATTTAGATGCTGAGAAAGCAGGGGAACAGGTTTTGCTCCTGCAGTGTAAATAAACCTGAGCCCGAGAGGACGATAACTGCTGGTTCAAATGTTCTGCGGGACGAGGTGACCAGCAGCCAGATCAATTCCCTTGCTACAATGTTTGTTTAGTAAATTAGTGAATATAAAACATTGCTCACGATCTCATATTCTTACCTTTTCCTTCTCTGTCTTGGTCGTTGTAAGCAGCTAACTTTCAAAATGCTTGTTTGGGGCTTTCTAAGCAGAACTGGAGTTTCCGTTCAAGTAACACGTGGCAGAAATCCCACATAAAAATAGAGACTGGTTGGGAAAAAAAAATATTTCACTGTTTTCTAATGCACAAAACTTTAAGCCAAATGTGTGAGTAACGGGATATATTCGTCCTCACCAAAACCTCCGTAGTATCCCGTATTCTCTTGTTTTACCAAAAAAAGGGACCAAATACAAGCTCAGCGACATTGGTGGTGGTTAGTGATGATGGAGAATCTCCCCCCCATACAAAAATAAAGCCGTGCCTGCAGAAAGGCGACTGCAGTTCACATGGAGTGTTCCTGCCAGCTGCTTTTAAATGCTGATTAGGAGACATCTAGATAGCTGTGATATAAATCCTTCCCGAGCCTCTGCGTCTGCAGGGATGAGAGGGAGTGTGTCGATAGTGATGTTTATTTTGCTTTTCCTACGAACGCTTTTTTTCCCCTGTTCTTCCCAAGCAGTCCCTCCCGCAAAGGCTGTTTCCCTCCTTCTGCCGACTCCTCCCTCCACAACCCGAACCCGTCTCTATTCCCCCGTGTCGTTTTTGCCGTGCAGGTTACATCCGAGAAGGTTTCCTGGCGGTGCAGCACGCGGTGGACAGAGCCATCATGCAGTACCACGCCAACGCCAGCTCCACCAGCCTGCTGGAGAACATCACGGTGGTGGTGCAGCGCTTCCCCTACCCGGCGTACGTCAACGACCTCTTCCTCCTCGCCATCCAGAACCAGCTGCCCCTGCTGCTCATGCTCAGCTTCACCTACACCTCGCTCAACATCGTCCGCGCCGTCGTGCACGAGAAGGAGAAGAAGCTGAAGGTAACATGAGCGGTGGGACGTCTGGGTGCTCCCCTCCCTCTGCGGCATTTCCCGATGGATGCTGCCTTTAAATTAGGAACAAAATCCCCGTCGGGTTTGGAGCCAGCGAGCAGGAGGTGGGGATGGCAGCGGATTAGCAAGCCCCGGGGAGGAATGTCGCTAATCCTGCCGCCGGTACGCGGCTTGGCTCTCCTTGCCGTGCGGCCAAGGCTGCTGGACCGAAGGAAGGGCTGGTGTGTCTCTTGGGCTGGAAGGTGGCGTGGAGAGAGGGCAACACTCCTGAGTTCAAGGGTTTCGTAGACTCCAGAGTTTGGCGTGTGGGAAGCAAGATTTTTGTCTTTCGAACGTAGAAACCCGTGTGTCTGAGTTGTGTTGTGGGGGTGGTTGGTGCCCGGCTGATGTGGTGGTTGCGACAGCAGGGCTGAGCAAGCAGGGCTTGGCTTCCCCTGCGCGGTGGGTTGTCCTGCCCGCTGCCCTGTGCCGGGAGGCTGTGGTGGCCCGGCCAGCGTCAGCTGCTGTGGGTTTGGGTTCAGCTCAGCTCTTTGGAGAGCTGTTCTCCTGCAGCGGTGACAGCCCCTGTCCGGGGAGGTGGGGGACACCGTGCGATGCTGAAGGCTGCACAGGACCACTTTGGTGGCACCTGGGGCTGCCACCTCCCTCACTAGTGCTGCAGGACTAAGCCACCGCCACCCTGACCAAGGCCTCCACCTCGCCCCGGCCGTGCCCGGGGAGCGTGGATGCAGCTCTGGGTGACGGCATGACCCCCCCGCAGGAGTACATGCACATGATGGGCCTCAGCAACTGGTTGCACTGGAGCGCCTGGTTCCTCATGTTCTTCCTCTTCCTCCTGGTGTCCGTGTTTTTCGTCACCGTGCTCTTCTGCGTCAAGGTGAGTGTCTTTCCCCGTGCCACCATTCTGCAGGCCAGAAGCTCTGTGCTGGCAGGGCACGGGGATGACAAGGCTCCTCTGCCGTGGGCTGGACCGTCCTGGTATCTCAGGACTCCTCCACGTGGGTAGCGGAGGCTGGAGTTGGCCTTTCCCAGAGCAGGGTGGGCAGAGCTGCTCCCCACAGCTGCCTTTCATGGCAGGAGTGACCTCCCCAGGAGGGGGGCTGAGGGGTGGGAGCCCCATGGGCACCAGGGGGGCCCAGGCACTCCTATGCAGAGCAGGACCACCCCACTCCCACAGCCCTGTGTGCCCTTGGAGGGATTTGGGCTCTTCTCTCTGCTTGTACCTGCACCGTGAGAAGCAGGAGGTGGCTGCCTGGATGCTGAGCAAGGTGTTCCCTGCCTTTAGACCCTGGGTCACATGAGGGCAATCCATATTTTCTCCCTCTGGAGTGCTCTAGGAGGGCCTGGGTGTGCTCACTCATCTCAGTTTGTCTCTAACCCATGGAGAACGTCAGGTCTCGGTTGCCCACATGTGCCAGCCACGGCCGGCTCAGCAGCCCTGGGTGAAACCAGATTTTCTCGGTAGGTGAGCGAACAAGGAGCGGTGCTCACCAACAGCGACCCCACGCTGGTGTTCACCTTCCTCGCCATCTTCTCCATCTCCTCCATCTCCTTCAACTTCATGGTGAGCACCTTCTTCTCCAGAGGTGAGTCCCTCCCTGGCTGCCTCCTTGCATTGCTGACCCGTGGGGCCAGGGGAAGCGCTTTGGGCCTCGTGCTGTAAAATCTTTGGTTAATTTTGGTTGGGAGGCAGCTCTGGAGGCCATCAGTCCATCCTGCTCAAAGCAGGGCCAGCTCCAGAGTTACGTGAGGTTGCACAGGGCTCTGTGTTGGATACCTTGCTTCGGCATGCGGACTGGGGGCCTTTCTTCCCTTTTTTGTCTGCGTTTTCCCCACGGTGGCTGGGAAGAGATGCATGCACTGTCACCTCCCAAACCAGACAAGCTCATGTGTTTGGGCCTCAGCGGGCTGGCTTGGCCCCAGGACGCTCTGGGTGTCTCTGCCCACCACGGGGTCGGGTTCCGGCACTGCTCCTGCCTTGCCGTGGGACATGGACACATCCTCGTCCTGCCCCCCCTGTAACCACGCTTGGTGCAAAAGGCTTGAACCTGCCCGGATGGAAAGCTGGTGAGAAATATTCAGTGGCATCACCATATTATTGACATTTTCCCTCCTGCTTTTCTCTGTGCTCGCAGCAAACGTCGCGGCTGCTGCTGGCGGCTTCCTTTACTTTTTCTCCTACATCCCTTACTTCTTCATCTCGCCCCGCTACGACCTGATGTCCCACAGCCAGAAGCTGGCGTCCTGCCTCATCTCCAACGTGGCCATGGCCATGGGGGCACAGCTTATAGGCATGTTCGAAGGAAAAGGTGAGCAAGTGCTTCCCATCCCTCGGGAGAGGAGCCAGCCTTTTTTTTTTTTTTTGTGGAGGGTTGGGACTGGCTTGTGTGTGGTGTGAGGGATGGAAGGAAGTCAGGGAGAAGCACTTTCCTGCTCCTAACGAGAGCAGGAGGGCTAATTGCTGATTGCTCGTATCAGCACCAGGGCTCTGCCCCTCCAGACCCGTGCCCCTGGCAGTCTGGGCTGTGCAAAATGCCGTCATCGCTTTAATTAGAAAGCAAATTCTGTTCTAAGGGATGGGAATCCGGTGCATTTCCTCCTTCCCAATATATATCTGTAATTTCTACATTAATAAGATTTTGCCGTAGGTTCCAGCAGAGGCCCTAATTTTGCCAAGTGATGCCGCTAAAGAGGCGGCTGCGGTGACGGAGGGGCAATGGCTGGCGAAGAGATTGCTTCTGCCCTGGGCAGTCGCAGAGGGTGTGATGGAAGAAGCGCGACGGGGTGGGGAGCCTTGAGATGTCAGCGCTCTTTCTGCTGCGTCTTTTCCCTCCATCTATAGAAGGGATTGTAGTCCTGCCCGTGCTCCTCGTTACCGAGCAGTGAATTAGGACGGTCTTGGAGAACACTTTGTCCTTCTGGGGACGCAGAGGTAGGCAGTGCCCCGTGTGCGTTGCAGGGACTGGCATTCAGTGGAGGGACCTGATGAAGCCCATCAGCGTGGACGACAACTTTACCTTAGCCCAAGTGCTGGGGATGCTGCTCCTGGACTCGGTGCTCTACGGCGTGGTGGCCTGGTACGTGGAGGCCGTCTTTCCAGGGGAGTACGGCGTCCCTCAGCCGTGGTACTTCTTCTTGACGGTGAGCACTGCTTATACGCACCCCTTCCAGTGGGCATGACGGGCATCGCTCGGGGACGGTCCCCGCTTCTGTGCCGCGGTGGGCTGGACTAATGTACAAGGGTGGCACCATCTGGCCTCCAAAATCAAGGGGCCTGCAGCATGTCCTCAGTAAAGGCTGATACAGCTGTATTTTTTTTTACTGAATATGGTGGTCTTCTTGGCTTTAAATCTCTGTCCTGATGCTCGTTGGCCTGCAGGGTGTTGTTAAGTGTCTCCATGCCCCAAGCGAAGGCACTGGAGAGAAGCCCCGGGTGCGAGCAACCAGATCCAGTCATTTGAAACTTCCCGAGCACCGCCATCGGGGTGGACCTGGGCAGTCTGCGTCCCGCCGCCAGCCCCCACGTGCCAGCGCCAGGGGGACGGCTGTCACCCCATCAGCTGAGCTGCCCTCGCTCTGCCAAGACAAATGCTTGGCATCGTCCTCGGCGGCTGTGGCGGCGGTTACTGCAGCTCAGCTGCCTGCTGAGAATCCTTTAAGCTACGGCGACACAATCAGTTTTGATCCTGTGGCCGTATCCCTTGTTATTTGTTCAGGAGATTTTTTCCTCCTCTCCTCTAAATTCCTTATCCCAGCATGGTTTCACTCCAGCATCCCACTCTCTCTTGCAGCCGGACCCGGGTAGCAGCAATACAGCTGTCTGCCAAAAGCCGCAGCGGGATGCTGATTTTTGGGCCCAGGAGTTGTTGAATTGCTATTTCCACAAGGATTTGAGATCCCAAACACTTATTTTCATTCCTAGAGGGCCAGGTCAAATAAAAAAACCACTGTAATTGCCGCAGCTGGACCCCAGGCTTTTTGTACTTAGTCTTCGTCAAGGTTTTTAGAGGGGATGATGATCATCCATTGCATAGGCTCTTCTGGACAGGGTGCTTCTGCCTGTGCAATTTTGCTTCTCATCAAAGTACTGACCTTTTCATGGGAACGAAGACGAGGACAAGCTGTCTGTGCAATCACGGGCAATCCTGCTGTAAGGGAGAGCCAGGCAGCAGGGCGGGAGGAGCAGTCTCATCCTCGGACCTGCCCGCTGGAGATGGGCTGGTTGGCAGTTCCCAGGCCAAGGAGGGTGGTCTTGCAGATCCCTGGCAGGCGACTGCGTGGGAGGAGAGTGGGTGAGGCTGGCGAGAAGAGATGATCTCTGCCTGTGCCTGAGTTTATCTCTCTCTTGTCGTCTTCCACCAGCCCTCGTACTGGTGTGGTCGCCCCAGGACCGTCGTGGGAAAAGAGAAGGAGGAGGAGGAGGACCCCGAGAAAGCCCTGAAGAGCCAGTACATTGAGGAGGAACCTGCTGACCTCGTGTCAGGAATCAAAATAAAGCACCTTTCCAAGGTACCGACTGCCCAGCGCAGCACAGACATGTTGTAATATTGTTTTTGTAAAAACTGCTGCCTGCAGGCAGCTTCCTTATCATTTCACTGCCCTCCTCGCCTAGGGCTGTGTTTTCGCGGGTCCTGTAAGGCAGGTAAGGCTCTTCCTCAGAACTGGCTGCATTTTATAGCAGGATGAAGTGTTAGGTACTTGCAGGTGCAGTGACATCTATATTTAACCTGAATTAGACTTGTTGTCTAATGCCAACACAACGTGAGCGTCGCAGGCTTTGACTGCCGGGTGGAACGGAGGGGCCAGATCTGAGAGCGCTTGCCTCGAGCGCAGCATCATCTCATTAACGTGATCTCCGCAGGTCTTCAGAGTGGGAAACAAGATGAAAGAGGCAGTCAAGGACTTAACGGTGAACATGTACGAAGGGCAGATCACCGTCCTGTTGGGACACAACGGTGCTGGGAAGACCACCACCCTGTCCATGCTCACTGGTAGGCGCTGCGTCCTGCTGCGGGGCTGGCACGTTGCAGGGAAGGGCTGATGGCTTGAGCTGCAAAGAGGAGCTGAACCCCATCTCTGAGGCTGGGGAGGGGGTTTTGCTTTTCCCTGAAGCACCTTTGGGTCACTGAGCTGTTGGCCAGGGATGCCGGGGTAGTGAGAGGCATGTCACTGCCTGGGGAGATGGAGGGAGGGCGGGGATCCCTGCTCAGCCCTCCGCGAGAGTGGGGTCGGCTGACAGGGAAATGGCAGCCAGTTCTTTGTGTTGGAGAGCCCCGAGAAGAGAAAGAACCCGCTGTAGGACGGGTCTCTGCAGGCTTTGTCATGATAAGGCAGAGAGTGAGTGGGCCGAGAGCTGGTCTTCAACGTTCTTGAGCTGCTGAGCTCCAGGCAGCCTATTTTGGCAGGGTGGACGCGGTGACCTTTGATGGTCCTTTCTTCCCAGTTCTCTGTCACTCCGTGCTGCTCCTGCCAGCCCGGGGTGCCCACGGGACCCGCTTCGCTCCTTGCCTGCCCGCTCTGGCAGCACTGCCAGGTCCCCCTCCCACCTATGGGTGCCATGCAGCCCACCCTGCGGGTGGCAGGAGAAAGCTGCCGTGCCCCAGCTTGAGCAGGAAGGGGGCTTGCTCCGAGTTTTGGCAGAAAGCTGCATGTGTGGGGGAAGCTCGGCAGGACCCCCGGCCTTTCCACTGGCTCTTTGCCTCCTGGAGTTATCCTCTGCCCTGAGCCGAGGCCGCTGCATCTCGCTCCCCCCAGGTCTGCACTCTCCGACGAGCGGGCAGGCGTACATCAATGGCTACGAGATCTCCCAGGACATGGTCCTGATCCGCCGCAGCCTGGGCCTGTGTCCCCAGCATGACGTCCTCTTCGACAACATGACGGTGGAGGAGCACCTCTGCTTCTACGCAGGGGTGAGCATGGTGCTTCGGGGGGAGCCAGTCCTGGGGGAGGCACTCTGCAGCCCCCCCGGGACTTCCTGAGGCTGGGAAAGCATGGTGAGATCCATCAAGTGGGTCTAGAGGAGGCCACAAAAACGATCAGAGGGTGGAGCACCCCTCCTATGGAGACAGGCTGAGAGAGTTGGGGTGGTTCAGCCTGGAGCNGACCTGTCTGGGATTCTGTGATGAGCAGAACAACCCTTGCCTCCTCTTTCCACCTCATCTGCAGGCAGGACCTTTCTGCTTGGCTGATGGAGGAGTGGAGGGTCGCATGGTTCTGTGGAAACCCCCACGCCAGCTGTGCCAGCTCCTTCAGGGCTGGGCAGGAGCCATCTCTGTGCTTCTCTACTTTCCTGCCTGGGTGTGGAAGAGGGAGTGTGATGGGGTTCAGCAGCCGGTGGCTGGTGTGGTGGGAAGGTCTGTTGCCAGATTCACCTACCGCTGCACCCCGGCTTAACCCTTCCTTCCCTGTGTCTGGCAGCTGAAGGGGTACCCAGCCTCCAAGTGCCCCGAGGAGATCAACCACATCCTGAGGATCCTCAACCTGGAGGACAAGCGCCGCTCTCTGACCAAGGCGCTGTCCGGCGGCATGAAGCGCAAGCTCTCCATCGGCATCGCCCTCATCGGGGACTCCAAGGCAAGCATCTTCGGTGGGGCTCACCTTGAACCTTTCTCCCTGGGGCCGATGCAGGTCCTTGTGGTGACTCTGAGGTTGTTGCTCACCCGTGGTGAGCCAGTGGGAGATGCAGGGACAGCGAGGAGGGGGCAGGAGCACCCCCCACAAAGGGGGACAACTCTGAGGACAACGACCTAAAGCTGCAGTGCAGCTCTGCTGCCTGGTAGCTGCTCCCCAAGCAAGATCGTCGCATGCATGTTACGAGGTCAAGGCTCCTTCTGGGCTCTGGGGTTGCCCCCTCGTGCGCTGCTGTGCCTTTCTCAACCCTTTGTGACCAGCACCCATCTCCTGTGTGTAGGTGGTGATGCTGGATGAGCCAACGTCAGGGATGGACCCAGCCTCTCGCAGGGCCACGTGGGACCTCCTGCAGCAGCAGAGGAGCAACCGTACCATCCTGCTGACCACCCACTTCATGGATGAGGCTGACCTGCTGGGGGACCGCATAGCTATCATGGCCAAGGGCGAGCTGCAGTGCTGTGGGTCCTCACTCTTCCTCAAGCGTAAATACGGTAAGGGAAGAGCAGGCGGGCCGCGCTCCATGTCTTCTCCTTGCCAGGGAGGAGCAGGAGAAAGCAACTTGGCTGCTTGCTCCCTGTTGTGCTGTTCTGCCTCTTGAGGCCCATCCCCACACTTGCTCCTGCATCGTGTCCGTAGCCCGGGCAAAGCCATCGATGCTCTGCGGTGCCTTAGCATCCCTCTCTGCACCAGCACCCCCAGGGCCAGCCTGGGCCGCGATTTACCTTCCTCCCCTTCTCTTGTGACTCTGCCCAGGGGCGGGATATCACATGGTGATGGTGAAGGAACCCTACTGTAACCTGGGGGAGATCTCCCGCCTCATCTGTCAGTACGTGCCCAACGCCACCATGGAGAGCAATGCTGGGGCAGAGCTGTCCTTCATCCTGCCCAAGGAGAGCACACACAGGTAACGGCATCGTCCCCTGCTTGCCCTCTCCGAGTGGGTCCCCTTGTTGGGGGGGGACCCGCTGTTGCTGGAAAGGGGAGCTGCTCTCTGCATCTTTGGGAAGGCGCAAGAGGAGGCGTGAGCCCGTGACTGCAATTGGAAAATTGTGTTCAGTTCCTCCTCTCACCACCGTCCTCCCCTGTGTCTGCTGGCGCAGTGACCTCATGCCACGCGCCCACCGTGTCGCTGCCCGCGCAGCAACTGCTGGTGGCTGATAGCTGGAGATGGCTGCACTGCGCGGGGCGGCACAAACAAGGACGAGCGCTTTGGCTCCAAAATCAAATATATGGATAGCTGGGGCTGCCTGTGGCAAGGAAGAGGAAAAGATGGAGCCCAAAAGCTGCTCTCTTGGGGAGGGTGGGGTGCTGAGTGCTGCCCTGCTCCTGGCTGCAGGACACATGCCCAGAGAGTCTTAACCTCTGAGTGCCCCCTCATCCTCTCCTCCACTTCGGCTGTGCTGCAATCCGAGGGTATCCTGGGGACCCAGGGTAGTGCGTTGCACGGCTTTGTCTGCCATCCATTAAACGCAGGAGGCACCATCTCCCCGGTACCCCCAAAGAGAGGGCTGGATCTGGCCTTGGATGCCAGGAGAAGGGCTGAGCAGCAGCATCTGACGCCTCGTTTCTCCATTCAGGTTTGAGGCCCTGTTCACAGAGCTGGAGCAGAGGCGGGAGGAGCTGGGCATCGCTAGCTACGGTGCCTCGGTCACCACCATGGAGGAAGTCTTCCTGAGGTAGGCAGGATGGAGCCGGCCCCGGTGGGGTGTCATCTGATGGTGAGCAGTCCCCGTGTGCTTTGGCGACGGCCGTGTGCTATACAGCTCTCCGGGGCACGTGTTGGGTTTTATCTCTTGGGCTTGGCTTCCTCAGCTCAGAACAGGTTGATCCTGCCTGGGTCAGTGTTTCATCACCTGCTTTCCCTCCTGGTGCAGGGTTGGGAAGCTGGTGGACTCCAGCATGGATATCCAGGCCATCCAGCTGCCTGCTCTCCAGTATCAGCACGAGAGACGCTCCAATGACTGGGCCATGGATGACTCCAGCAGCCTGAGCGGCATGACAGATATGACAGACGACAGCGGGGCACTCATTACGGAGGACTGCTCCAGCATCAAGCTCAACACCGGGGTGAGTGCTGGGGCTGTCGGTGCAGCAGGAACGGGGAGAGGGCACGTGAAGGGGGGTTTTGGAGCAGGGTTACCAGGTGGGGCCTTCCCAAGGCTGGTCTCGTTGCGTGTGGTTTGGAAGATCAAATTGGAAGATCAAATTGGAATCCACATCTTTAGGGTGAATAATTTTTAGGGTTATTGGGTTTGGTCACTGCCATCCTCTTCATGTTAATCTCGAGGTCTACAGAGATGCTCTTGAAGGTGTCCCAGGTGATCTACAGTGGTTTTCAACTGCTGTTGCTACATCACTTGGGATTTCCAAGAGGGAGATGAGCAAAACCGTCTTCCTTCCCTCTCCGAGCCTGTGTTTCAGATCCTTGGCAGCCCTTCGCAGCCCACTGCTATGCACCTGTGATAAATTTCCCCGCGCTTCTCAAGGGCATGTCTCAAAGGCAGGAGAGAAAGATGTTTGTGGGTTTAAAAAGCAAAGATGATGCTTGCAGGGGCCAGGCTGGGAGCTCGTGGGCGTCTCAGCCCGGTTGCTTTGGCAGACAGCCGTGTTGCAGTAATCCTGTTTATGAATGCTGAGAGGTGGAGGAAGGTAAAGGTGATGGCTGAAGGTGCTGTACCTTTCACACCTGAGATCCCAAAGTGACGGCATCCCGTCGGGAAGCCATGGAGATTGAGGGGCTGACCTGTGCTGGAGTCAAGCAGCTGCCCAGCTGACGTTTTACAGGCTTGGCTGGAGAGCAGGTTCTGCTGTGGGGCTCGTGGGCCACGTGCAGGGCAGGGAGGTGGTTTTGGGGTCCTTCCCCCCATCGGCTCTGTGTGGGGTGACGCAGCCAGTGGGGCTGTCCACAGCTGGCACTGCTGGCGTTGACCTGACTTCTCCCCTCCCAGTTCTACCTGTGCTGCCAGCAGTTCTACGCCATGTTCATGAAGCGAGCCATGTACAGCTGGCGCAACTGGAAGATGGTGGCAGCGCAGTTCCTCGTGCCTCTGATCTTCACCGCCTTTGCCCTCATCGTGGCCAAGACCTTCCCGGGGCCCAGGGACTCTTCCCTGCTGAGGCTGACCCTGGAGCCCTACGGCCAGACCATTGTGCCTTTCTCCGTCTCGGCCGCCTCGGGTCTGTCGCAGAGGTTGGCGGAGCAGTACGTGGAGCTGCTGGACACCCAGCATCAGTCACCGCTGGAGATGCTGGGTGAGGGTTCATGGAGCAGGCGATGCCCAGTGGGGTGTGCAGGAGCCACGGGCTTCTCCTGCCAGCGCCCTTGGTGTGGGTGGCTCGGGCACCAGCTGCAGCGTTCCTGACCTATCCCCTTGTGTCCTTTCCTGCGCGGGAGAGTCCCACAGCTGGCAGGACCCCTCCTCACCCGAGCAGAGCTGTGTTCTCCATAACCCTGCATTTGTGGCCATCATCGGGGCTAGGGTGGGCCACCAGGGCTGGGGCTGCTTGGGGTCTTTTCCAGTTGGGCCCAGTTAGCTCTCACGTGCTGGAGTATGCTCGTAGCAGCCATGGTGGTGTTTGGCAGGTGGCCTGGAGGAGTACCTCATCTCAAGAGCCTCCGAGGAAGGGGGAGCCTTCAACGAGCACTACATCACAGCTGCCTCCTTCGAAGGAGTCGGGAACCGCACGGTGGTCACCGCGCTCTTCAATAACCAGGCGTATCACTCCCCCGCCACGGCCCTTATGCTGGCCGACAACGCTGTCTTCAGGGTACTGGCGGGCCCCAACGCCTCCATCACAGTCACCAACTACCCTCAGCCCCGCAACATCACCGAGAAGGCCAAAGACCAGCTCATGGAGTACGTCTGATGGCATGGCGCTTGCTTTTCTGAGGGCCTTATGACTTCCATGAGTACAGATCGGTTCGGTTGTACCGGTGTCAGTGGAGGAGCCAGGCTGGAGCTGCTCAGACCCAAACGTAGCTGTGATTGCACTGAGGAGCTCAGGAGAGCAAAGCTGTGAGGATGGCTTACCTGCCTGAGCCTGGCAGCCGCGTCACCCCATGCACATACCTCAGTGGCTGGGTATTCCCCTCTAGATACTCACAGCTGTGGTTAGGGACGGGTTTCCCCTGGTGTTCAGAGCCCGTTTCTCCATCCAGGAGCAGAGGGGGCTGTATGACCCTGCACTTCAGAAAATCCTGCATCCAGGGTCTCTGAACCTCACCTGCACCAGAGGGGACGTGCGTGGGACCTTGCAAAGGTGGGGTGGGGGGTTGTGGTGGGCTAGGAGGGCTGTGGTAGGAGATGCTCATCTTACGGAGATGCGCTTTCATTGTGGGATGTTTCTTCTGCACGCTGGCTTGCTGGGTGAGGGTAGCCTCCAGAAGAAGCACAGCGTGGGTGTGCTGTCCTGTGTAGCCTCAGTGCTGGTCTGTCAACCTGTCCCTGTCCTAACCTGCCTCGCTGCTCTCCCCACAGAGGCCAGACCGGGTTCGCCATTGCCATCAACTTGCTGTACGGCATGGCCTCGCTCGCCAGCACCTTCGCTCTGCTGCTGGTCAGGGAGCGGGCCATCAAAGCCAAGCACGTCCAGTTTGTCAGCGGCGTCTACGTGATCAACTTCTGGCTTTCTGCTCTGCTCTGGGACATCATCAACTTCCTCATCCCTTGTGCTCTGATGCTGGTGAGTCACCCCTGACACCCTGATGCTCTTGACCTTCCCTTGGGTGGGAACTCTGGGTGCTGCTCCTCTGGGAGAGCTGGGATGTGCGTGGGTGGAGGGAAAAGGATGAGGCCACCTGGCTCTGGCACTGTCTCAGTTAATAGCAAGGACCAGCAAGAAAGCTGTCCCTTGTTCCTGCTGGGGGCTGGGCCATGGTCAACCAGCTGAGTCAGTCGGCTGCAGCCTCTGGCACCTGAACGTTTGGGTGTAGGCACCAGAAAATCTCAAACACGTGGGAGCATGGAGGGCAATTCCCCAGATCTGCCCCTCTGCATCCCAGTCTGCAGAAGGAGGGCTTCCCTTGGGGAAAGGCGTGGGCTGCTGGTAGGAGCCATCTGTGAAGGGGTTATCCAGGTCAGTGTGGTGCCGCCGTTACCTTGCTGCCTGGGCCGTTGAGGTAAGGAGACATCGCTTGCAGTCAAGACAAACTTGCGTTCTTCTCGCATTGCTGTACCCCAGGTAATATTCCAAGCCTTTGACGTGCAAGCCTTCACCCAAGACAGCCACCTCGTTGATGTGATGCTGATCTTCCTCCTTTATGGCTGGGCAATCATCCCCCTCATGTACCTCCTCAGCTTCTTGTTCTCAGTGGCAGCCACAGCCTACACCCGTCTCACCATCTTCAACATCCTCTCAGGCACGGCCACCTTCCTCGCCGTCACCATCATGAGCATCCCAGGTGGGTCGCTGCCCTCCATGTCTGCCCAGCACTGCCCCATGCCATCACCAAGAAGATCCAGCCCCCACGGGGACTCTTTCACCCCGGGGCTAGCAAAAAAAAATCTTATGACAGTTCATTCTCGCCCATTGTGACAAAGTTTGTTGGTTTTCCTTCCAAACTTAGAAGTATCAGGGTCTTTCTCTAAAACCAGCTAACTCTGATCTGTTGATCCTCCTGTGCTCCTCTTTCAGAGCTGGGCTTGGTGGACCTCTCCAAAACCCTGGATAAAGTCTTTCTTGTCTTACCCAATTACTGCTTGGGCCAATGCGTCAGTGACTTCTACCAGAACTATGAGTTCATTCAGTTTTGTACCTCCTCCGTTGAAGCCATCTTTATCTGCAAGGCGTTCAGTGAGTCTCCGTGTTGGTCCTCACCTGCCCGTCCTGCCCATCCCACCGTAGCTGCACTGGGGGGTCTCTGTGGGGTGGGTGGTGGATCTGGGCAGTACCGTGGGGCCTCTAACCCAATCTGGGCAGTACCAGTTTAAGGCAAAAACTGGGCAGCGTTTCACACTCAGTTAAGGAATCATCTCCTTATTAATGATTTTGAGGAAAATGTGGGCCAGGGAAAGTTTCATAGCCAAGTAAAGAAACCCCAGTCCCAAGAGGGACTTGATCTCCTCTGCGTGCTTCCACTGGGCATCTGCTGCCAGATCCCCTCCAGACCTGACTCCCCTTGTGGGCAGTGTTGGAAAGAGCTGTGGGCAGGGAGCCCAGTGTGGGCTGGGATGGAGCTGAGCCTGGCAAAGCTTTGGGCTCACAGCGTTCTCTGGAGCTTATCTCCCTCTCCACAGAGTGTGATTGATTGAAGTCTGATTTTGTTCCATCCCTGCTCAGATATCAGTTACCAGATGAACTACTTTTCCTGGGAGACACCTGGGATCGGACGATACCTGACCTCATTGACCATCCAGGGTTTCTCCTTCCTCTTCCTCCTTTTCCTCATTGAGACAAACATTCTCTGGAGACTGAGAGCTTTGGTCTGTGGCATCTGCAGGCGGCGGAAATGGGTGAGCTGAAGCATGTGAGAGGGAGAAGTTTGTGCCAAACCAAGCCCAGGAGTCCCTGTGACCTGGAGACATGCCCATGTTGCTTGCTCAGGTCTTATTTGAATTCTTGGGGTCTCTGGAGTCGCTCAGCTCCAGTGCTCAGGCATGCAAATCCTGCTTCTCCCACCGAGTGGGACAAAGTGTCACTTGTAGGTCCCAAACCCCATGGGCTGTTTTGCTCTTCACCTAAATCATCTTCCTGGGAGAGCATCCTTGGAGCCGGTTGCTCAGAGGGGCAGATCCTGTTGGATGTGTGGGTTGGCAAAGGGAGTGAGGCGTCCCCCGAGGTGGCTGATGGAAAGAAAAGGTGGATCTTGCCCGGGTTGGGAGCACTTGCCCCAGGTCAGCCTGGAGGAACCCACTTGTCCGTCAGCAAGGAGGTAGCAGAGTGTTTTTTCTCCCCTGTGTTTAGGTGGCACTACTGAACAGGGTGTCTGTGCTACCAGAGGACCGGGACGTGGCAGATGAGAGGAAGAAGGTTTTAGAGTCACCACCAGAACTGCTGTCATCTCTCAGCAGCCCTCTGGTCATCAAGGAGCTCACCAAGGTGAGGAGAGCATGGCCCTTCCTGACCACGGGGCTGGTAAAGCCACCGCTTGCCTTGGCGTGTCACCTGTGGTGACTGGCATGGTTTGCGCGTTGGTCTCTGCCAGGTCTACGACAGCCGGGAGTCCCTGTTGGCGGTGGACAGGATCTCCTTGGCGGTCAGCAAAGGGGAATGCTTTGGCCTTCTCGGCTTCAACGGAGCGGGCAAAACCACCACCTTCAAGATGCTGACTGGTGACGAGACCATCACGTCAGGGGATGCCTTTGTGGATGGCCACAGCATTCTGGCCAACATCAAAAAGGTACTGACGGCTGCGGGGGCGGAGGGCGGCGTTACAAACAATCCTGCGTCTGCCTGGGCTGGGCCACCTCGCAAGTGCCTCTGAGGAGGACACAGTTGCAGTTGCCAGGGGTGGATGTAGTATCCCAGGGATGGTGCATCCTCGTCTGGCCCAGCTCTCCGTTATCTGAACACCTCCTCTCCACTGGGACAAGAGATGAAAGAAAGGGAAGCCAAACCTTGCAAGGGGTGGCAAACCCTTCATCAAAGGGTTTAGCTCCCTAGTTGGAAATGTGAAAAATGCGAGTTAGTGGTCACAGTCGGGTGACGATCAAGAGAGAAGGAGTCAGCCTTTCAGTTCAGTCCCTGGGTACCTCTACCCCTGTCAGCCCCAGACAACATCAGGGAAGGAGAACATGGGGAGGGTCTGCCCTAAAAACACGGCCCTGCTTCCTTCCTCCCCTGGGACTCTGCCTTCTGGTGGGCTCCTGTCCCCAGAGGAACCAGGATGTGGGGAAGGCACGGACCCTCCAGCGCTTTCCTTCTCCTGAGAGCCTGGGCTGCCTGAAATGGCCCCTCACAATGAGGATCCAGCTTGGGGAACGCAACGTGAGAACCCGCAGTTGCTGTCCTGAGGCACGCTGCGTGTGTCCATCCCCGCCAGACCGGCTGCTCCGGCGACGGGGGAATTTCCCTCCTGTTTCACCTGCGGTTTCAGAGCTGCTTTAAGCAGAAACCCTGCAGAAATGCATCAAAGTGCTGTGGGTGCCAAGGCTTGCGCCTTCTGGCTTGGACACCTCCTTGCAGAGACCTGCCTGTGAGCTGATCATTCCTGTTGGGTTCCTCTTGCCCCAAGGTCCAGCAGCGGATCGGCTACTGCCCGCAGTTTGATGCTCTCCTGGACCACATGACGGGCCGCGAGACCCTGAGCATGTACGCCCGGCTGCGGGGCATCCCCGAACGCTACATCGGCAGCTGCGTGGAGAACATGCTGAGAGGGCTGCTCCTGGAGCCCCATGCCGACAAGCTCGTGAGGACCTACAGGTGAGAGGAGGCATGGAGACATCCCGTCCTCTCTGCCCCTCATCTTGTGCGGCTCTCCTTGTGCTCACGTCAGGTCTCTGTCCCCATTCCCATCTCCTCCTGCAGCGGTGGTAACAAGCGGAAGCTGAGCGCTGGCATTGCCCTCATCGGGGGTCCCCCCGTGATCTTCCTGGATGAGCCCTCCACCGGCATGGACCCCGTGGCCCGGCGTTTGCTCTGGGACGCAGTGACACGGACGCGGGAGTGCGGCAAATCCATCATCTTCACCTCCCACAGGTGACACTTGTCTGGGCAGGGCTCGGCACGAGAGATCGGGGAGCAGCTGGGAGGGTGGTGGGGTCCAAGGGATGGGACCCACCTCCGGAGCTTGGTGGGTGGGCACAGCCTGCAGTCAGCAGTGGCCGGCTTTACCCAAATCTCCCTCCTCCGAAAGCCCAGAGAGGAGGGAATCCACCTCCAGCCCCTTCCCAGAAGCTTCTGCTGTTGTGTTTCGGTTCTCCTGCCCTGCTGAACAAGTCCTCTTCTGTCCTGCAGCATGGAGGAGTGCGAGGCCCTGTGCACACGGCTGGCCATCATGGTGAACGGGCAGTTCAAATGCCTGGGCAGCCCCCAGCACCTGAAAAGCAAGTTCGGCAGTGGCTACACCTTGCTGGCCAAAACGCGGAGTGAGGAAGAGGGCGAGCTGCAGGCCTTCAAGGCCTTCGTGGAGAAGACTTTCCCAGGTACCTTGAGCTGCTGGAGCGGTTGTTCTCCAGGGGAGGGCAGGATGCTGGCTGGGAGCTTCAGCGAGTTTCCTAACTTGGAGCCTCTCCTTGCTCGTCTCTCCCAGGCAGCGTCCTGAAACACGAGCACCAGGGCATGGTACATTATCACTTGACCAACAAGAACCTCAGCTGGGCACAGGTAAGGAGGTGCTGGAGCACGTCCCACCCCTTTGCAGGAGGGTGGCGGAGGGTCAGCCCTATTCCTGCCCCTTCACATGCTCTTGATGCTTTGCTTTCATGCTCAGCTCATCATCTTTTCTTCCAGAGCCACACTCTGTCCAAAATCTAGGTGATTTATTAAAAAAAAACAAAACAAAACATTAAAAAAGTGGTTTTCTCCCTGACCCTTTCCCACCTCCTGGCCCAAACAGGTCACCTGCACGTAGCACCCGGGATGCAGCATCCTGCTGAGCCGGGGACCCCTCTGCCCCACTCCCCCGAGCTGACTGCCCTCCACCCCAGAGGGAAATCAGAGTCTCCCTGGGGAGCAAGAGCTGATTTTGCCTTTGTTTGTACGTCTCCAACTATGTGAGGAAAGCTCTGGGGCCGGCTGGAAGGGATGTGTTTGGCAGTCGCATCCTTCCCACCCTGCTTCTTCCTGCTGGGAACGTGGCACTGGTTGGTGTACATATAGAAAAAATAGGTATTGAGCAGAAACTTTGAGCTGGGATCCCAGCCCAGGGATACATATTAAAATTTAAAAAAATATAAAAAATATATATATATAAAACACATATTTTTAAATGGGGCCAGATGATACTCTGCTAAATAATCCATCTCCTGGCTTCCCACCACCCTCTTGTCAGGGAAGGTTTTCGCTTCCCGTGGGTCTCCCTGGAGGAAAAAGCTTTCTCAGTCGCAACCCGCCGGGGTTCCCCCGCAGCCGAGGTGCCCTGCAGTAACCGCTGTGCCGTCCCTTGCAGGTCTTCGGGGCCTTGGAGAAAGCCAAAGAGAAGTATCGCTTGGAAGACTATTCGGTGAGCCAGATATCACTGGAGCAAGTCTTCATGAGCTTCACTCGCTTCCAGCACTACACAGAGGACAGAGGGAAATGAGCAGAAGCCCCCACCGGTGCCCTTCGTCATGGACTGGCCCTGCTGCCTATACATAGTATATATAGAGACAGTAATTTATATATCAGCGTCTCTTACATACTGTATAAATGTAAGAAACTTTTNNNCTTAAAAAATGTAAGAAACTTTGCCCGGGGGGGGGGGGGGGGAGAGGATGGCATCGTACCTTCTGCCGTTGGGAACACAAGCGGTGCGTGTGCATCGTGCGGCCGCAGCGCCGGCGCGGGTCTGTGTGTGTGAGTGTGTGTGTGTGCGTGCGCGTGTGCATGTGACACTTCCAGCCTTCATT